>VZRQ01000345.1:237720-268730 GCA_013397975.1 Machaerirhynchus nigripectus
GGCGGCCCCGGCCCTGCGGGGTCCCGCACACCTGCTCCACGCAGGCCGCCCGCCCGGCCGGTGTTTAGGCGATGGGACAGGCAGGGAGTTGGGTTTTAGGACTTTTTGTAGAAACGGGGCTCAGGTTTGTCCCTGCGCCAGGCCTGAAGAATCTTTTTACATTGAAGAGGGGCTGCTTGAAGATGAGTCAATCTGGAGATGACTGAAGAAGCAGAGTTAACCTTTAAAGCTGGTTAAACCCACAGAGCTGGGAAATAGCGATGGCTCAGCCCCCTTGCCACCCCGAGCAGCGACATCGGGGGCCAGGGATGTGTGATGCTGGGATTGCCCCAGGTGAAATGGGGCACCATCCCCGGGAAATGCCAAGCCGAAGGGGGGCAGGACATTCACGGCACCTTTCTTTGCTCAATACAGGAGGGGGAAAGAGACGTTTGATAAATTCTGCCAATTTTTGTCGATATAAGAGTGATTGATGATAATCTCATTTATAACCTACCCCGAACCTGAAAGGAATAAAATGCATAAACAAAGCTGTGACCGTGAGTTCTCTTGGACAGGAAGCACCGGGAATGAATTCACCCTGCCCTCCAAGCCTCTGTTTTCAGAGATGGTTCCTTCAGGCACGGACCTGCCTCGCATAGTTCACAGGGTGGCTGCTCCTCTGAGGAAATGGCACCGGTGTGGGAAGGGTGAGCAGCTTTCCCTCCACCAGAAGAAGGGGAAGTCTCCGCATCCAAACGAGGATTCCCCTAAACGGAGCTCACCTGTGCCTCGGTGATCCAGGGATTTGTTTCGAGGCCGCACCGGGGAATCGGTTTCTGACATGTACGAAACAGCGCCTTTCCAGGTGCCTGAGGAGGTGTTCAGGGTGTTTAATCGTTCTGGCGTCTGTTGTTTAGGGGGCACGGGGAGGCACCCGGCACCATACCTAGTGCCAGCATTCTCTCCCTCTCCCTCTCCCTCTCCCTCTCCCTCTCCCTCTCCCTNGGGCTTGGCCGCGACAGGCGGGACCCCGCTCCGTCCCTGCGGGAGCGAGGAGCTCGCTGGCCTCATACCCGCCCGGGAAACTGAGGGAGCGAGGCGGTGCCCTCTCATTTGTCTTGTGTGCACTGCCGCCTGCCGATGTGTGAAACGGGGCTGGCTGTGGCTGGTTGAGTTCTCGGGGGTTAAGAGGGACAGAGATTGCAGGACAGCAAGGGAAATGAGTTCAGGTAAGATTGATGATGCTCTGTACAATCATGGACTAAGGGCTGTACCTCATCAGGGCGTGTGTGAACAGCATGGTTTAATGCGGAACCACATGCTCATCTCATCTCCATCCATATAAGATACTCCCAAAGTAAGGTGCTTGCAGAGAACTAAGAGATGGTTTTTTGATGGCAGAAATGCAGACAAGGGGTCTGTCAACCAAGTAACATCATCACCTTTATATTCTTTCACCAAAAGAGAATGAAGAAAAAAAGGTCTCTCAACACTGAAAGTAACCTGACATTTCCATGTAACCATTTCCATGGTTTAAATGGGACAAGTGATACAGGAACTCAGAACAGCCGTAACGAACCAGGCTGCTGATTCAGTCTGTCACTGTGCTGGTGACTGAGTCTAATGCAGTTGGTCCTGACACTGAAAATACATCAGACAGAGATGGTGAGTAACACAGAAGCCCTGTCTGGGTAAGCTGCACAATCATGTTCTAGCGAGATAGTTTTAAAGCCCAGAGAGCAAATCAGTGTGGGACTGATGCAAAAGATACATATAAAATCAATGGGCTTTTGTAAGGAGGTATTGACAGTATCACTGATTTTGCTTATGCTATTTAAAAGTATTTTGCATGTAGAAATGCAAGTGAGGCCACCTAAATGAACAGAGTGTAATGAGGATACGTTCAATAGAATAAGAGTTTCATAATTCATAACTGATTCCTGATGGAAACAGGTACAGCATAAATTTATGAGATACTCTGAAAGGGCTTTAATAATGATGCTTTTTCCTCACCAGCTCTACATTCAGCACTTTGCTACAGGAATGATAGCTTCCAGCTTTTTGAGAAAGTTTATTAGGAAAATAGTGGTCATGGTTCACCAGAAAGCTTGCTAACACCAAACACAGCTGAAACTGTACCAGAAAATATGAAAAACACAAGGGAAAATCCTGGGAAGTGTTTGCTTTAAGCAAGGCCATTAGTGTTGAGTCATAGGAAACAAAAACTGTGCCTTGAATGACAAATTGGGACTCTGTAAAAAAGCAAAACAAAATGATGTGCATTTAAAGCCTTGTTCTTAACATTAAACGTCAAAAGCATTGCAACTGACCTGTATGGCTCTAATTGAAGGGAGCGGCATCTTAAAAGCAATTATCGTGCTACCTGAATGGGTGATAAGCATCTATTAGAGTGTCATGAGTTTGCATCACAGCACTGCTTTTCACCTTGTTTGTCTGAGCTCAGCAGGATAAAACAACAGTTAAAAAGACATCCAAAACAAAAGCAATATGCTTTTGAAGGAAGATGGGAGAAATGGGAGAGAGGCTCAGGATTTATTAAGGAACATCCAATCAGTGCACAAAATCAGCTAAGAAATCATTATGGGGCTTTTAGGTAGCAGAATAAGATGCTGACTACCCAAGATCTGATCCTGCAAGTCCTTTCACACACATTTACCTTTATGTGAGTCAGCCCACCGAAGTTAATCAGACTTAAAAGAAGAATTAGCTGTACGAAGAATTGGAACTTGATTAGGAATACAAGCAGCAGCTCACCTGCAGAAAGCTCTTTTGACGCTTAGAGAGGCGAAAACATCGTCAGCAGGCATCAGTCAGGTCTGGTGGCATGAGGGACAGATTATTTTTTTGAGATGGCTTTCTTACCCATGCTCAGGTAACTGACCAGACAGGATCCCACAAAGCCTGCTCCTTCTTCAGTGGCTTCCCAGATGCCCACTGTACAGCAGATGTATTATTAACAAACGAGCTAGAAAAGTTTGTAATGCCTGGCAATACTAAACTTCCCAACAACCTGAAAGGGGACACCTTTTCCCTGTACCTTTGTGTTAACATCAACAGGCTTTCAAGCAGCAATCCTGGTTCCAAGTGACCTGCCCACCCTTCTATTTCCTTGGCTCATGCGCAGGCAAGTTGGAGAGAAGCAAATGATTGTTTAAAGCCCTGCCTGAGCAGGCACGAAACAAGCAGGATGTATGCTTGCACTCACAGTGAGCAAGGACATTGCCACATTTTTTTCTGAAAATCTGCAGTGATTTTCTGTTCTAGAAAAAAATCAAAACCACCAATCACCACCAACCAAAAAGCCAACAAGAGTAAACTAAATTTGAGTAACCTGAAAGAAGCATTAAGAGCAATATAGGTAAATACAATTATGACATCCGAAGAGGTCCATTGCCTTATGGTGTTGGAGCACAGCTTAAATACTGGTTTTACGGAAAGAGTCCACTACGACCATGCCCACAGGTGGGGAATTTGCACATACACAAATCAGCAAGCCGCTCCTCACACAGCCAATGGCTCTGTAAATGCTTTTTGGTGCAGTGTCCAGTGAGGCATTTGGCTGTGCCACCCACTACGGCTGTGCTTCCCTCAGTTCCAGGCATTCACTGCTAATCCCTCCCATGCTGGCATTCATTTACTCTGCATGCCTTTGTTCCTGCAAGAGCTTTCTAACTCGCCCTGAGTAAAACTAACCACCAACCACATGACCTTTCACGTTTGTTTCTGTCTGTGAGACCACAATACCCACGGATCTATGGTATCTCTGCCAAGCTGGATGAAATGCCTTGAAAGCAATATTCTTGTAGAGACTTGCATGGATGCATGTAATTCTCTGCTATCAGGTGCATTCCACCATTTATTGCTCAGACTCTCTCATCTGGTTTGCACGTGTGGCCCAGCATTGCTGCCTAGGCAGCAGCTAGCGTCTGTCATACAGAACATGTTAAAAAACAGTTTTCTGCATGTAAAAAGTATGGGAAAAGGTAGTATCCATGAAGCCTGGATACGTGTTTTCCTCATTCTTAACCAGGATTGTGACAGGCTAACCTGAACAAACTTCCTCACTTCCTCAGAGTGCATTCCTAAAATGGGAGATTGCCTTTCATCCTGCTGGTGTTGCAAATGCTACAGGTGTGGAGTGGATCCTTTTTGGCTGGAAGTGCTTGCAGAGCAGATAATGCTACTGTAAAACACTTAAAAGCATGCCCAACCTGCAATTATGGTTGATTTCATGGGGTGTAATTGCACTCATCAGGAAAGGCAGCTGGATGAGATACTTGGATAATATCCTTAGGGTCCAACATAGCAAACAGCTCCTGGCTTTCAGATGCCTTTTACTGTACTCATCCCTCAACCATCTTCACTTATGTCAGGATCCATAGGCCCCACGGTTTGGATTGGACGGAGGCAAACCAGCTGCATCCAGACCCGGCTATTTCTTTCTTTAACATCTCTGCTTCACTATGTGGCAATAGGGTCTTGCCTTCACAAGAGCTGAGCTGTCTCGCCACCTTTCGCAAGACACCAACCTGTGCTTGTGACTGAGGCAGTGCCGCCCATGCCCTTTCTTTCTGCTGTGTGGAAAAGGATGGGACACCAACTTCCCAGCTGAAACTGCGGAGGAGCAAAGCAGGCAGCTTCTGCACGAAGGAACAGGAAATGGAAACAGTCTTCTAGACAAACAGGAACATCCATCTCTGATTCATAAAGTTTTATTACACTTGTTAAAATTCCTAAAGTAAAAAAGGGGGAAAGCACTTTTTTTGAGTAAATGCTTTGAAATAAAAGACCAACACACTTCATTTTAACAACTTTCTTTGAAGCACTTGTTAGTTTTGAAAAGGCTGTTCCCCAAAGTTGCAAGTAACCCACGTCATTAAAAATTTCATTTTAGATGTAATTTTATAGACATTATTTACAGTTGGTGTCTTTATAGATTTAACACCTTATTTTGGTCAAGGGAGTTGATTCTTGCTGCTTGGTAGCATGATTGTGTTAGTCATGTATGTTTTCCTTTCACCCCTTATGTTTATTTACATTGCTCTAGCAGCACTACTACAGAACCAACTTCAGAGTTAGAACTGGAAAGGTTTAAAATTAACATGGGGATTCCCCTCCAAGCTGACAACAAACTTGTTTTCAATTTAAAAAAGAAAAATTTCAGACTGGATTGGCAGTATTCTACCACAGAGGAGACTTAGTGTTATATTCATCAAGATTTCCCCAAACAGCAAACCTTCCCAATCAATTCTATGAAATGCATTTCCCACATCAAATTAGTCGCTGCCCTGCCCCCCTTCCAAAAATTAGATATGCATCTTTTGGGTTAAAAAAAAAAAAAGTATTTGCACTTTCAACTTCCTTCAGTGCAAGTTTCATCCAAAAGCTCACCAGCATTATTTCCCCCCACCGCAGACCATCACCCACAAAAGACAGTCAACCTTTCCCACCAATTTAGAGCAACTTAGGTTGAAAAGTAGTAGAAGAGAGGATGAGAGGTATGGCAAGACAGACACCTCATTTGAAGTCTCCCCCCAGTGACAGAGGAAAGGAAATGACTTCATGAGGTTTTTTACTACCAGCTTCGACAGACAATCATGCACACACCTACTCTACAGCGTGCCTGGTACTGCTAGGCAGGAAAAAACCCAATTAAATGGAACTACAAGATAATCTTATTTCACTTAAAAGGCTAAATTATGAAAAAGATTGAGGAGAGATCTAGTTTGGCCTGCTACTTGTACTGAAGTGGAAAAATCAGGAGCTCCAGTTGCAACACAGCTTTCTCCCATTTCAAAACTTAGAATGCTGGAGAATTAAAAGAGTAACATCACCATCACATTTTAGACAGCATATGCTTTCCTCAATCCATCTTTGATTTTGTCTTTCTGATAATTTAATACAAATGCCTTTTTAAAAGACTGAGCATTTGAGATTTTGAGTTTACTCTGAGAGTAAGTATCTTGGCACTATTTTTCCCTCACTGTTATTCTGGGGGCAAGCTACACACTCAAGCCTTTCCTATTACAGAGCTCCAACATAATACAGTGATTTTCTATACAGCTGCGTGCTCAGTGCTGGCACAGAAAGACATCTGCCTGAACTATTACTTCTGTTGTTTTCCACTAGGAAGAATAAGCATTGCTTGGCTCCTCAGGATTCACAAGCACTTCCAGAGAGCACAAGCACTAGTTACGTACTGGCAGTACCTCCAGCAACAAAGGCAGGTTTTGTCAATTTAATCTCACTTTCATTATAGTTTGAGGGTACTGGGTCTGCTGACAATACACAGTTGAATTTTTCACATCCTTTTTTACCTCTGCCCCAAGCTGCTAAAATGGAAGGATATGTTGCCCCCTCCGCTGTCCTAATAATTAAGAGACTCCCGCTGAGCTAATCTCAGGTTTAAAAAAAGAAAAACCCAAACCAAAAACCCCACCACACCAAGCCCTGCAAATGAATTTATCCATTGCTCTTCGTCCTCTCAAAGAACTTAAGTTACAGGCTTTGTTGATTCTCCATTTATTTTGAGAAATACAAAATATGAAAACTAGTTTACAGTTCTGGCACAAAAAAAATGATGACGCAGTAAGCACAAAGTTTCTTTTTACAAATAACGCTATATATCTTTACCATTTAAAAGTGCCTAGAGTTTTTCACAGCAAATAAACTTTATTCACCTATATAGTTTTTCCTTATTAAAATATTAAATCTATTTAAATTGCACGTGAACACCTTGGTGAAGTAAACTAGAAGTAAAATTATAATAAATCTGTATATAAAGCAAACAGTCATTAGAAACTACAGGGAATGGAAAAGACTATCAAAGCCTAAATTGAATCTTAAAGACTGACCAAGAAAACAAGAGACAAGACATCAACTGATATGGCACAAGTGATTAAATTATTGACAATTAGACAATAAGTAGAAAGTAAAGCCTGAAGATCTTCACGGATCTAATACACTGCTAAAACATTTCGATGTAGAGGTCTTGTAACATTTAAACTGGCAAAGAGTTTTTCAACTGCTAAACATTTTTCCACAAGATTACAAGGCATCTCCTTCACTTTATATTGGACCTTAAAATGAGTACATTGGTAGGTAAGAGAATGTGCATAAGAAAACAAAATTTACACCAAAGGTTGCTGTAGTTGACAATTTAACTTATTTTGACAGTAAAACAATTGAGAAGTTTATCAGTTAAAATTAACATCATTAACTTGCAACAGCAGAAACTAGAACACTGAAAAAGATTATTCTTCTTGCTTTAAAAACATACCTTGTTCCAATTTCTACAATTGCCAAGGGGTTCAACCTGCAATTTCACTGTCAATACAACCACTTACACTATGCAAAATCAGGTCTGCAAAACAGAAGCGTCTGTAGATCAGGGCCATAACCTTCCCCTAGTAGTCTTACTTATCCTTCACAGACACTTGCACTGAATTCTATCAGTCATTACTGGGAGGTGAGTGGTGACCCAAGATGTCCAAGCTGAAAGCTTTAGAGGCCCAGCTGCCATAGTGTTTTGTGTGCTCTGACCTTCTGGGTTATGTTTCTTAAACGCAAACCCTTTAACTTTTCAAGTTGAAGATCCAAAAATTCAAGTATCCAAAGGCTTACTGGTTTTAAGTCCTGACCTTCAAGCTTGTGCTGGTCATTTACATAGGCATTTCTTTCAAACTGTAACACAAGCAACTCACCCATTATGGTATCTTTTGCAGGTGGTCAAAAGAGTATTATATTTGCATCAGAACAAGAATAACATAGATCATAGGGTCTAAAGAAGTGTTCAAGGCCAGGTTGGATGGAGCTTTGAGCAACCTGGTCTAGTAGAAGGTGTCCCTGCCCATGGCAGTGGGGTTGGAACGAGATGAACTTTAAGGTCTCTTCCAACCCAGACCATTCCATGATTCTATGAATAGCATTGTTATGTTGCTTTAAGAAACAGAGCAATGTTGACAATGGATGTATGATAAATGCTCCTTTATGTTATTCACATTAAGCAGCACAGGAAATACATATGCACACTAGATTTCTTTGCACTGAAGCCAAGCTGTTTAAAAATGCAGGAATACACTATATTCTCGAAATTAGTATTATATTATAGGCATGCACAACTTCACATATCTAAACAAAATCAGGAGGCAGGACCTAAAACGTAGGCTTTGTGAAGAATTCAGCAGTGCCTCAACATTTGCAATCTAATGAATTTTCACCACTTAAAATGAGAGCGCCAATGTGATCCTCTCCAAAAAATATGTTTATAACCAGGTATTAAAGGAAGTTGTCTATGTGAAGAAAATTTGAAGTGACCAACCTAATTCAGAGAGGGAAAATCAATAGCCTCAATCAATTACATTCTAAGGTTTTCCAGTTAACCACCTATTATTTTTCATCTCAGTTTAATTGAGTATCTCTTCTTAAATAGATACAGAGAATCTCTTAACAAAAGCAATCAATTTTGCTTATTTTGGTTGTTAAACATTACTTTCAAAGAAGTGAAAGTGACCAGTTTTACACATAATTTTAGATTCAGAGTACTGAATGAAAATGGAAATATGACATCGAAAACACAGCAGTGCTAACAAATAGAAAATATGCAGCTTTTGAAAAAAAAAGCAGCTCACAAGGCACTTACTATAGTGGTCCATTAAATAAACTGTATACATAGTGCACCCTTAAAACATCATTGTTATGCATCAAGCTTTTTCAGTGTTAAATGAGATTTATTAGAAACAACCACTGGGTTCTGTGTATTCTGAAGCAGTTATTGAGCAGCCTTGTTTCATATAATGCAAATGAAACAAAATAGAAGTGGGTCATATAAGGAGAGCATTTTATGTAATTTCTCATGTGAAAGCTTTTCCGTGCAGTGATAAAATGTTGTGTGGAAGGCCATTCTGACACACACCTCTCCCCTCTCCTGACCCCTCTGCCCTAAAAAGCTACATTCCTGCTACTGGAGGAGCCTGGCATTTTGATTACAACTGATTCTATCATCAACTACTGGTTTGGCTCATCATTTGCAGCTTTGAAATTAATGTGCATAACAGTAGCATCAAGCCACTTTCCAGAGCACAAACTGGCAGATTAAGTATCTGTAAAAATTGTACATTGTTTCAATGGCTTAAAATACTGAGTCATAACTGACACACTTGATACTGGTTTGATTTTTTTTGTTGTTCACAACATACTTCAAGGGCCAGAAGAGCTACAGACCCGATCACATCTCCTAGCATTTCTCTGTGGGAACGGGTTCTTCATCTCCCTTTAGAAAGTATGCATATATTAAACCATACTTTTTAATTACTCCCACACTGAGAAAGCTTGGCTCATACAAACGCATTTGCCATCTTCGGGTTTCCACAGTCACATGTTGGACAGAATAAGGAAAGCTGTCATTGACAGAAGGATCTGTGGATTGGCCAAAGGAAAAGTTAACACTCTAAATCAAAAGCAGTCCCAAAACGTTAGCAAACGATACCAACTTGTTCAGAGGACTTCAATCTACTTCAGCCCGGTCTGTCACGGTACTTATTTCATCCATAAGCACCAAAGTGAGAAAACTTAAGTATTTGTCCAGAATTACCGCACATAGTCCATTCTCAAATTCTACTCTGCAGATCACTTACAAGCTCCCCAAATTCTTTCCAACTCAAATCACCAAAAAAAAAAAAAGGTATCTAATCCTCATTCACACTTTTGCATAGTTTGGCATTTTCTGGATTTGTACTTTTGTTTTTTCTTTCATAGCTTTTGAGGGGACTCGTCTGTCACACATGCAAGTACTTCCAGTCTAAATCCTTCAGGAGCAAAACTGAGTCCCACTTAAGCAGCAAGCTGTCCAGGACCGCTTGACATTCTTCTTTCCACTCAAAGTAAAGATTACTCAGTTTTATCTGCACTTTCAGATTTTTCCCTTTGCATCATGCAGCGACGAACTATGCTGTCAAAACTTCCTAGGTAAAACAGGCCAATGATGCGAAAAATGCCCATGCAAACAACCTGGAAACAGAGAGAAACAGCTTTCAATTCATTTAGGATCCTGGATTGCAGGGTATTATTGAATCATAAAATTAAATTTAAAAAAAAAGAAGTTCTAGGACAGCATGTTTATCTTCAGAAAACAAACTTACCAAACCAAGGTAACTATGTAACAGTTCAGGACTGCATAGCAGGGAATACTCCTAGCTCACTCACCAATTTGCTGCTTCAGCTTGAAAATACTACTGCAGTTTCCTAAACCCAAGTGCCACAGCATTAACAGCCATTCGATGAAAAAATAATCCATCTTTGCATAATGTTCTACATTCTAAAAGCATTTTAAACTATCAGAAATGACAAGAGATCCTTCCCAAATCCTACCTGCTGAAGACCTTCAGTAATAGAAGTTACTGGTGACATTCCACTTGTCAGTATTGACAGCATGTAACCATCTGATCCAACTGAGCTGTTGAAGTTCCCTTGCTGGATGGAAGGATTAAGAAAACAAAAAGTAATTTACTCAGTTGTGGCAGATCATGATGTGTCTTATTTCAACAGCTACTCTTGATGGACACAGGTGACTGACATGACTAACAACAAATATTTTAATGTAAAAAAAAATTACCCGAATTAAGAAAAAAAATATTCAAAAATATTTGGGGCTATACAGCAACATTCTAAAAGGCATTCACTTAAAAATGGAAAAGGAAGCTAACCTCTCTTTAGAGAGAGGTGTGCTAAATAACTGCAGATTTTTACAAGACATAAAGGTTGTAAATTTCTTCTTAAGGCATGCTTACTTGTAGAGAAAATGCATGATAGCCTTCACAGCTATAAGCATATTTCAGAAACGGAATGATACCCGCACTCTATTAGATCACCAATCACTACTGTAATCATATGACAAATACAGCTTGCCTTTTGTTAAAATTAGGTTGCTTATCACATGAGATTTGGCAAGGGGGTGTATTTCAAATGCTAGGTAGCAGGTTCTCCTTCACCTACATCAAGGATTTTTAACTGCAAGCTTCTAAGCAATTCAGCTGGCAGAAAACGGGGGACAGACACCAGGAAGAAACCCAAACAACCAAACAACTTTAATTACTTAACAGAAGAATTGCAGTTCTGTAGCTCTTACTCCCAGGCTTCTCTCATTTGTTTCCATTTGACTTTATGCCAGAAAACAGACTTTCTGAAACACTGTGGGACTAAATCTATGGAATGTGGAAGTGAAAGAAAAAGGTGGCATTCCTGAATCAGGGTTAGGGGTGAATCTATGCAAAGTAGTAGAGGTTATTAGACCTGGTTATTTCCCAACACACACCTGAGAGTACACAGATACCTTCTCGTTTCTATTTCAGTCTCTCAGCTGATGGCTAGAGTCCATAAAGATCATGTCTGAACTAATGTATGATCCAAAGTGTAGAAAGTATGGTATAGATATACCAGATGCTTAAGATGAGAGAGGAGATTAGTTTTCCTTAATCACCAGAGAACACTGTTGAAGTAGTACTTGCTTTTAAAACAAAATCAGATCTAATTTTGTGTTTATGTGCTGTATTTGTGAAAATACTGTAAAAGCTTCACAACTGAACACCTGCTGTAGCTGTAAACCATGCTGAAGATCAAGAGTGTTTGGAACTGCAAAGTAATTGCAGATTTTAGGATTCAATGGGTGGGCTTTATGATCATGAGATTTCATGTTTGTTTCTATTCTGAGGTGCTTTATTAAGCACGCGGGCATTCCCTAGCACAAAACATTAAAAAAAAATTCTCAGAAAGGCAATACACCAAAACCAGCATTTTATGTATTTTAATCACTCATAAATCACAGACTTCAGATATTGAAAGCCAAAAATGGTCATCTGCCTTCCTTTATTGTAAAATTATTTTTATATGAACTCATCTTCAAGAAAAATTAGAGTACAACAAGCTTTTGAGGTTAGACAAGGTTAATTTGATACATAAAAAGTCAATAGAGTTTAGTGCTTAGAGTGCTAGAGTTTAGTCAGATGGATTATCTTTGAGACCTTGCATCATACTGATGCATCGTTTGTCTGTGTACAACTTCAGATACTTTTTGCTTCTGAGAGATTGTATAAAACCATTTGTGGGCACAGTGGCAAGAGAAGAATAAAGAAAACAGCTCTTGTTCAAACTAACCTAAGAGGACTGTTCTGCGTTAATTGGTTTTGCATTTAGCTTAGCCATTATTTTACAGTCTCAGGCAAGCATGACGTGATCCTAGTCTCTTTAACACAGAACATGCTCAAAAACCATAATTTACTTACTATGGCATCTTTCACTATAACTCTGGCGACTTGTTCTGCTTGGCAAACAGATGAGGTTTCAGAAATCAGCTTCGTCTCTAAGGGCTTTAACAGAAGAACACCCATTTAAGTTTGATTAACAACACACAGGAGAGAAAAACATGAATGTCAAATTTTGGTTTTGGGTCTTTTGTCATGGATGACATCACTGCTAGCAAGTGGTATCCTACTGTCACCTAAAACACCCATTTAAACAAAGGCATAAGCACATTCCTAAGTAATAGTCCAATTTTACAAAAAGGGAAATGGCAACTTTTCCTTGAGTAGTACTTTTTTGTATATAGTTTGTTACTACTACGAAAGTGGTTTTTCTCCCCAAGTATTTAATTTTCAGTAGAAGCTATCAGAATGCTTAAACTATTTTTCCTCAATACCTATACTAGTTAATTTATGGTTTTTGCCAGAAATGAAGTAAAAGATTGGCCTGAAATATTTTAAAATCCTATAAAACAGCTTGCTTTATTTTTTTTCAGGCCTACTCTAATACTGGGACTAATTTAATTCTGAGATTATTATTTTTAAAAAAGCATTAGTAGGGAAAAGTTGAGCAACTACAGGTTTCTCATCATCAATTCGACGTACTACCGTAATTAAATTTCACAGAAAGGGGCCTATTTCCCAGTATCTGTAGAATTATGAGTTCTGATTTCAACAACCAAGCTCATTGAATTAATTTTTTTTTTTAGTGGATGTATTTTAAGGGTGGCCAGGGGGACATCAGCATTTTTGCCAGCAGAAATCACATACTAAAACCTTTTACATGCTTCCCTACAGTGATGTGGCCTATGTCATCAGATCTCCATTTCACAGCCCCTATTTATTTTTGAGCTTATGGGCCAGTATCAAAGAATTCTGAATGAGATACAGGGATATCAACAGTAATTCAAATACTCTAAATCTGGGAAGAAAATAGCAGCTGCTCAGGAGCAACAGGTAATGTTAATGACGTGCTGGGAATAAGGCAGGCAGAAATCAGCCATTAAATACTTGATCTGGCGACTCAGCTGGCCAGGGCACGGCTGTCATTTGTGAAGCAGCTACCTCTAAAAAAAAAGCTCAAACACAGGAAAGCTGTATCCTAGCTCCTGATGTTTTCTTTTACTATATTCAATCATTACAGAGAAAAATAAGGAGATGTAAGGTAGAGGCATATGTTCTACATAGTATTAAATATTAATATTAATTCAGTACTATTAAATAAATGCAACAATAAATGAGTATCTGAAATGGCAGAGCATCATGTAGGCTAAAACAAAGCATAATTCTCTCCTAAAAGACAAGACTTTTTTGACAAATAAGATAAATCTCTCTGAATCTCTTTCAAAGAGAAATCTTAGATGAACAGTACATTCTGCTGGTGCCTGCTGGTTCCCTGAAATAGACTATTATGAAGGAAAAAATCCTAAAGAATATGCAAGCTATACAAGTATCTGCAGATGTCTAATTCTGGCACTTTATGCGGATGTGTGGGAGTATACATTTAATACAGAATATCTGTATCAAGAAATGATGAAGTAAGAATTGTGTTATACAATCCCTACTGATTCCTATTCAAAGGGTGAAAGACAAAATGGAATTCAGACTCAATTTCCAATTATACATGATGGTGTATGTTGAAAAGATGATAGCCTTAGATACCAGATTTCCAGTTCACAGTATGCAAATAAAAGAGATTTTTTTTTCTGGTTACCTGATGATTTAATCTGAACAGGGGGCCCAAAGGTGATTTTTAGAATTATACTTCACATGTATGGACATGGCAAATGACAAGAGATGACTAAAGGTCAAAACTTTCACTTTTAAGGCAATCCAAATGAAAAAGGCCTACTGCTGACACATCCGTCTGAAAAGTGATACTGTCATTTTCACTATGAACACAGTGCAAGAGAGTTTCCTTTCTACTGTAATGCTAGAGAACAGCCATTACTGAACTGGGTCAGTTCATGCATTCCTACAACATGATTAGGTTGCAGGCTCCACTGAAGAACTGAGGTTTATATCAATCTGTCACATCTATCACAACAGCCACACATTATCGATGACGCAAAACATGAATATTATTTTTGGTTAATTAAGCTTTAGTATCAAAACAAATAGTGATTTTATAGTTTACCATTCCCTGCCAATATTCTGATTGCGTGCAGGGATACTCTGCAATGTTTCAGATCTTAAATAAAAGTAGTTCTTAAAGCCTCAGAACAAGAAGCACAAAATTATCCTACAAGCTATATAACTCTGAGTAGTTAAAAACTGATAAAACTGAAGTGTCTAAAAGTACTTCTTAAAATCTTAATATGCTTTAAAAATAACGATTTCAAAAACTGAAGCACAATTTACCTTTGTTTTACTTTCTTCTGCAAATCCAGGAGTGTCAGTATCTGGAGGATAGGCCACTGTTACGTAGACATTATAAGGTTTTACCTGTGTTTTACAAAAGCGTTAAGTGTTATCTTAATACTGACAGCCTTTACAAGTCCCTTATAATTTCATGCATTTCTCTTGAAATCAAGAAATTCAACAAACGTGAATTCAAATTGCTTCTAGGGTTAAGTATTCAGCACTTGCAAGACTTGCAGCTTTGTCAACTGAGAAACAAAAGAGCAAAGATTTTGAAAAGGTGGTTGTGGTGCTTCTTCTAATAGAAGTCTCTAAAAACTTTGCCAGTTATTTGATGAATCCCAATGGTTTTCAAGACATTTAGGAAGAATATTAAAGCAGTTTGGGTCTATAATTTTACCAATTTCAATTCCTAAAAGAAGACTAAACCACTGTCAAATACCAGTACCCAACATTTATAAACACAAGGCCAAAAAGGCTTTCACTGAGGGAAAAAAACCAACAAAAATGTAACATTCAAATGTGTTATCTTTAAGAGGTATACTCAAGTCTCAAGGCTTTTCAACCCATGGTATAAACTTGCAAGAGGTCAAAGTCTAAGGAGACAAAAAATAATTGGAAAATGTGAGGGGAAAATGGGAAGCCTTACATCAAGGACTGTATTTAGTTATGCATTTGTATGTACATGTCACAGAATTACATCACTTAGTGCAATACTATTCAGAAACCACTATAATGCAAATCTGAACTCCAGTACAAACAAAAAAAGCTTTTAATGAAAATATTCAGAGGGCTATGATAAAGCAAAGTGTTTGTAAAACACTATGCATTTTTATTTAGATTATGAAACATTCTATATTGAAAACACTTACTGAAATACCACATCACACGCCCATAAACACCCTATTTTTAGTCTTGAATAATTCAATCTTCACAAAAGTATCTGTCACCAGTCTGAAGAAAGACCCTGCATTCACATTGTTCTATTTGGCAGACCAGAAGTGATTAGAGGCAGTTTCACCCCACATTTTTATCCTTATCAAGGCATACAACAGAGGCTATGCAAGGGTCTAGAACCAAAGACAGGCATTTTATATATAAACACTTAATAATGCAAATATACATTCTTAACAGAAAAATGACAAAAGTAATTTTCAAATCAGTTTTATCTGTCCTACTACAATGCACTCACCCACCTTGTTCCATTGAATAACAAAAATGGTATTTGTTTGATTTTGGTCTTAAGACAACCGTAAGTTTAGATCACTGCAGTATAAAAAGCTCGTCTATATCAAAATATAGAAGGGTGAGTCACTGTCAACACAATTTTTTTTTTGGCAGACAATCCTCAAATTCTAACTTGGGAGTTTTACTGTTCCATGTGGTTCACATACCACTTACCATGGAGTCTCAAACAAACTAGCAATCACTGGCCTCTCATGCATCCATGTGATATCTTCAATATCATTCTGCACTTAGAACCTTGAAGAAGGCTTTTAATCAAAAAAGCCTTGTAGTTAAAATAAAAGATTAAAAAAATGTCTGCACATGTGGTCATCCTCAGTTCTAGGAACAGACTCAATCTATGCCCTCTTACACAACTGAAATGAGGTTAGTTTCTGCAACCCCATGCAGAGCAATAGGATTTGTACTGCTGCCAAGTGAGGGCAAATAACACACAGGTATTAGCAATGCTTCACAATACAAAAAGAAACCTCAACTTATTTAAATTAAAATATCCTGTGCTGACAGTTAAAATTATTTCTAATCAAACTTACTTAAAATTACTGCAAACATACCTCCATTTGCAGGGCTTCAGCCAACCCTCGAAGAGCAAATTTCGTTGGAGAATAAGCTGTATAACCAAACAGGCCTAACTGGCCAGCCTGAGACGATACAAATACAATCCTTCCCATCCTTCGTTCCTTCATGGTAGCGATTACTGCTCGGCTCGGGTAAACACTACCCAGGTAATTGACTGCCATTAATCTCTGTACAAACAATATTAATATTTGAGTATTTGAGCCACAGAGCCAGAATCCTTCAGCTGTTTGGTATTATTTATCAAAAAATCCCCTATTTCAGTCCGCTCTAAGAATCAAGTTCACCAGATCTGTTCTGGCAAAAGAAACAACTGGTTTCTATTCTACAGCTTCATAAACTGTTTTATAGCTAAAAATCTCACTTCAAGCCAAAAGAAATCCTGTGAGTCTTAATAGCATCCAGGATACTGATAATACTGTGAACCATATGGCCTTGAAGGGAAAAAGAAGACTATTTGAGGGAAAATCTAACCTGAACAGTCTCCAGGAAGCAATCCATTTATGCATGATGCATGAAAACATACTGAAAGTTTAAAGAGCTTTCTAAAACAGGAAACAGGAAAAATGCTATGTATTAACATGTTTCAGAGATTTTATTCTTTGCCAGGATCAAGGGAAGTCTTTAATTTCACTCTCTACAAGACCTAAAACACAACTGACGGCCTATACAAGCAATAAAATGGATGATTCAAATTTATTATAAAATTATGCCCATTTAGTGATGATTAAGCATTATCTGTAGATGAATGGAGATCTTGGAGCTGCAGGCATAAAATAACCAAAATACAGTTGTTTCAGAGTTGCATTTTGTCTTTTCATCAGAGCAGCA
The DNA here is from genome assembly GCA_013397975.1 of Machaerirhynchus nigripectus. NCBI lineage: Eukaryota > Metazoa > Chordata > Aves > Passeriformes > Dicruridae > Machaerirhynchus > Machaerirhynchus nigripectus. The sequence goes on from VZRQ01000345.1 coordinate 255,030, forward strand.
GCTTCTCAAGCTGAAGCAATTTGTGCATCTCAGAAGTGAGGACTGGTAACAGCTGCATTTCTCTTAAACAGGTTAAAAATGTTTTGGAAAAATCATCAACAGAAAAAAAATGAAACTATGTGAAATTGTTAGGGGAGAAGTTAGAGGCAACCCTTGCAAATCTGAAGAGGTTCTGACAGCTAGCACAAGTCAAGTGTAACACTGCTCAAGTCTGCAAAGACACAGGAATGCAATCTAACTGTTAGAATGGTTAAATAAGAAATTATCATATGATGAAATAAAAAAGTATGCTCACTCACTTCAAAAGAATTGACTTCAATATCCTCAAATTTTCCTGTAACTGATGTTCCTGCACAGTTTACAAGCATGTCAACTGGCCCCAACTTCTCCTGAGCCTGGAAGAGGGGACAGAGGTTAAGATACTCTTTACGAGGAAAAAGCACCGTAACATATAAGGAACTATTTCCAAAAGAAATACAACACAGAGAGATAAGTTTCTCAAGATACAAAGGTGAATCAGTTATTTTCTCACCTGTTTTAGAACATTCTCCACCTGTTCGTAGTCTTTAGACACATCAACAGAAATACAAAGTACGACCTAGAAAAGAAAAGTGAAAGCACATTTTCACAACACACCAAGTCCAGTAACTGTTGACTCCAAGCCTTTCAAAATGAAACAAGTCCAATGTCATATCTCTTCCACAAAAAAATCTTCTTGACAAGATACTCTGGACTTCTTTCACAATGGAGGAAGCAATCACTGCTCCCTTCAAGCTCCTCCCTCTCACACACAGGTTCTAATATAATAAAAATTACATTTAGAACAAATATGCATCTCATGATCTTCAAAGCAGCTACTCCTGTGCAAAGTATCATTTCTAATTTACTGTACTAAGAGACACTATTGACCAGGTTATTTACATGAAGTTTAGTAAAAGCTATTTCAACTAAGGCAATCAAAATTACCCAGTGACATATTCAACTTTCATCAGCTAAACACAAGTTGAATCATTTGTGTGGCTTAGGCTCATCTTTAAAGAAAAAAATGTTTTTTCCACCTCATAGCAAGGCATGGTTGCAGTGTACCCTGAAACTGAAGCACCAGCACTGCAAAATGTCTGTTCTGAAATTTAGAAAGCAAGTGTTAAAAACCCTCTAATTTTAGTATTTGAAATGCACACTACTTCCCTTTTTTTTTTTTTTTAAGAATAGTAGTAAACCTAGCTGCATAATATTTAATTGGGACACCTCCAGGACAAAACAAAAATAAAAATTCTATGAGAAACTGGCACATTGCACAGTGTCATAAATATCTAAAAAAAGTGAATGAATGTGTACATATTTACTCCTTTTCTGATAATGACAATGAGGTGTTTAGTTTCAAAGATACAGAAAAATCAAAATAACCAGGGAAGAAAGAAGCAGAGGGGAGGGCTGGGCAGGCAGGATGCAGGAAAACAGGTGACAGTGATACGGTTTTCTTGCAGCTAAAAGTTAGGCCCTGTTTTCCTTGAAAGTTACTGACTACTTTCAGCAAGATGGACTCAGATTTTAGGTTTCAAAGCACCTTCAAGTCAGATTCTGGCCAAAGAAAGCACTGTTTCTTTTAGGTTACCACTTCCACACTGTAAGACTGCTGCAAATGCCAGGTGCTAACAAATAAGCTACTCTCACTGCTAAGCCATCAACAGAGCTCTGGGGCAATTCCTCACCTTGAAAAGAAAAGCCATCTCCTATTGCAATAAAAGGAGGGATTCCTGTATTTGTGTTCCAGCTTCTATCCTTTCTGTTACTTTGGTCAACTAACTTAAAGTCAGAGGGTGAAATAAAACAAAGTCATCAGTAGTTTGTAACAAGCATGCTCACGAACACTTATGGAGCACGTGGGCACACACACATAAAAAAGGCTTACCACAGTGTAACTAACTGCTTTGGCAGCCAGTGATTTTTCAGTCCTGCCCCTGGTCAGACTGTGACACTTCTTAGCTGCATAACCAGAATCTGCCTGCCATTCCTGTAGAGCAGGTTGGCTATTCCTGCCTCCCAGCATTGTGTGTAGTTGGACATCAGAGTAAACTTGTGGCACAAGTTATTGGCAGGAATCCCCTTAAGGCATTTATTACACTTTGGGAACATTTATCTTTTTCGTAAGTTTAAGAAAACAGCAGCTAAATGCAAACAACATTGAATTATTACTTGGATGTCTTTGCCAAGACCAGTGAGAAGATTAAGCAAATCACAGTTCTCTATAAAAATTGGAGCAATTTGTTAATTTAACAGATTGCATAGATCAGTTACACTGTGAACAACACACTCGGGAACTATCATAGCTTTTATTGACTGCTATCACATTTTACAATTCACCTCTTTGCTTCTATTATCATACATTCTTTCTGCTACCATATACTAATTAGCTGCACTCCAAAATACGGACTGTAGATCCACATCTAGGACACAGAATATGCTACCAGAAGTAGTCTTATGCCCAGCCCTGCTCATTACCTTTTGTTCTAAATACTGCATGGTGTTGGATCTTTAATAAAGCTTTCCCAATAAAAGATCAACTCAACCCCCAGTAAAGTAACAGGGAATATTCTAGATTAGAAAAAGGATTTTAAAAATATTGGAAAAAACCTCTAAGACTAAGGATTTTGCTCTAGTGCACACCTACATCCATAAAGGCTGCACCACCAGCACTCCAAATCACATGCAAATGTGAAACATTAAACATACACATAGGTCAGACTCTGGTTGTCAGTGTAACTTGGTTTCAAGTATGTATCCAAGAGCTGAAGGGTGACAGCACATGCCCAAGAAAACAGTAATCTGTGCTGAGGATCTCTGCCTCTTAGTTTGACAGGGGAACATTCAATGTCTTCAATGACACAAAGAGATCTGCAGGAAGTTTGCAGATGACACCAAGCTTGGTGGTGCAACTGACACACCTGAAGGACAGGATGCCATCCAGAGGGATCTGGACGAGCTTGACAAGTGGGCCCTTGGGTATCTCATGAAGTTCAGCAAGACCAGGTACAAGGTGCTGCACCTGGGTTGGAGCAATCCCCCACTATTGATGCAGGTTGGGGGATGAACAGATGGAGAGCAGCCCTGGGGAGAAGGACTTGGGGGTGCTGGTGGATGAGAGGCTGGGCACGACCTGGCAATTTGTGCTTGCAGCCCAGAAAGTCCAGAAATGCCAACTGGGCTGCATCCAAAGCAGTGCGGCCAGCAGGGTGAGGGAGGGGATTCTGCCCCTCTGCTCTGCTCTGGTGAGACCCCACCTAGAGTGCTGCATCCAGCTCTGGGGTCCCCAGCATAGGAAGGACATGGACCTGTTGGAGCGAGTCCAGAGGAGGCCATGGAGATGACCGGAGGGCTGGAGCACCCCTCTTATGAAGACAGGTCTCATGAGAGAGCTGGGGTTGTGCATCATGGAAAAGGCTCCAGGCAAGCCTTATAGCTGCCTTTCAGTACCTAAAGGGGGCCAAAAGATGAGGGGCGTGTAATGATAGGACAAGAGGAAATGGCTTTAAACAGAAAGACAGTAGGTTTAGATTAGATATTAGCAAGAAAGTCTTTACTGTGAGGCACTGGCACAGGTTGCCCAGAGAAGCTGTGGATGCCTCATGCCTGAAAGTGCTCAAGACCAGGCTGGAAGGGGCTCTGACCAACGTGATCTAATGGAAAGTGTCCCTGCCCACAGCAGGGGAATTGGAACTAGACAATCTTTAAGGTGTCTTCCAGCCCAAACCATACTCTGATTCCATGATCTAGTAAAGGTAACAGTCTGCGTACGCTCTCCATACCAGACATCACCTTTCCCTACAGCCTTTCAGTAATCCTTTTGTACAGCTTCTCTGTTCATCTACTGTCACTTTCCAGCTTTTGATCTGCTGCTCCAGTGCAAGCTCCGCCCCAGACTCCCTGTTCTGTTCTTTGCAATCAGATCAGTCAGGCTTCCCTGAGACCACATCCACAACCCAACACCAGCTACAGAAGAGCCAGCCTGCCCATCACCTCTGCTGCCTACTGCAAGCCTAAAAACGCTTCTGCAAAAAAAGTCCTAGGCAGTCCGCACTGGAGCTTGCTCAACCTTGAAGGTACTTTTGGAGATTTTCACTGAAACTCCTAGGAACATGCACCAAGTAATACTGTTTTAAAAAGTCTGCAGCCATCAAGCTAGGACAGATTTTAACAAGAACATCCTGACACAGTGTTTGACAAGGGATTAACTGTAATGCTAAGCTTGGGAAACTGCTAGAGCAGCTAAAAGAAAATGGTTATCAGGATTTTTTTTTAATGGGCAAAATACAGCTTCTCCTCACCTCAAATGGCTTAGATTTTCAAACCAAGTTGATCTGAGTAAGGCAGCATGCACAGAAAAAAAATCAGCTTGAGCCATTTGACAAAAGTATAAGGAAGCAAAGACAGAATCTTATCTTGTAAATGGAGGTATTAAAAAGCTTTGTATCAGCTACTATACTAACATTACTGTCTGCAACTATTCAGCTTTTTTCATTGCTTCTTTTCAACAGAATATCAATTCAAATCCCTTTTCATGGACAAATAAATTGCTTCTATTTGTGATCATGAAAGGAACTTAGTTACTTAGTTACTTTCATTATCAACTAAGTTCTGGAACACAAGAAGTCAAAGATGTTAATAGTTTCAATACTATTTCCCCTCTCCCCTTCATTATTAGTACTGAGAAAAAATTATTGTAACACTTCACCTCAAGGTTGCATGCTTTGAACACAGCAAGCTTAGCTATTCTAAGCTAGTACTTCTGCAAGCTCTAAAACCACTGCCTTTATGCACGAGTGCATTATCTATTCAGCAAAGCAGTTTCTACATTTAGAAGTCTCAGAACTTCACAAATTTAACTGGTACAGTACTTAGTCAGGAAAAGGAACAGAAGTATGATGTAGGGAAATAAACCTGGAAACAAGCAACTAAACTTCTTTCCCAAGAGAGATGCTCTATTTATGAATCACAAAAAACAAGATATTTGAGGAAAAAAAAAAATTGGTTCTTCCACTTCATTTGAAAGAATAAACTGCTCATCAAGTGACAGTAAATTGCAGCTATCCAAAAAAGCATTCTACACCTACAGATGAAGACATCTTTTTCTAAGAAAAGCAGGCTAATGCACTAGCTAGGCAACATCAAATATAGCAGGAGCTCAGAACATCTCATGTAAACAGACACCATGGTGTTACCAAATCCAAATACTGAGTCCTCACTCATTTTTGTCAAACAGCTTTGTTTTAAAGACAGGACCAGTGAAGCGTTTTGTAGTGACTGTCATGAACAAAACACACAACAGCCTCTCTTGGCAGAGACCTTACCTGCTTGTCATTAACAGAGTATTTTTCTATTTCCTTCTTCGTCTGCAACAGCTTGTTCTGAAATGAACACAAAGACAGCTAAAGCGTTGTAGTTTTGAGAGCAGTATTAGTCCTCAGTACTTCAATAAGGCTTAAAAACCATCCCCTAAAGCACCCCTAAGTTAACCCCAACCAGTTACAGCATTTTACTGTCATTTTGAAGACTTAAGAATATATGAAAACACGAAATTTATCAAGAACTCGCTTCTCTGTTTTTTGCTTTGTATTCTAAAGCCAGTAATGACTTCTGTAGATTTAATGCTTTCGTTTCATGCTACAGAGAGCACCTAAGACTGTAGGTATTGATTCTTCTACTTTATTTTGGCTCTATTTTATATTTATGTGATATTACATAAACTCTCCCGCAGAAGAATCACTGGCATGAAATCATCAAAACCCAAAAATTTGGTAAATTCAAACGGTAATAATCCTTTCAAGAAAAATTTTCTTAATTCTAACTACATTCAAGATTATGCAAAGTAAGTTCTCAAGTGTAAGTAAATTATCAAATCAGCTGAGACTGAGGGCCCCCCCAAAATTAAATGCTTTTGTTTCCAGAACAATTAGGTTTTTTGCAACAAATAAAACAACAGCCTGTTATGAAAACAGAGTACTTCCAACTAAATTATGAATACCTCTTAGTTAAAAAACAACAACAAACCAACAAAGCAATGGTTTTTCCTCCAAAGCTGTCTTGATGAAGAGTTTTTCACTAGTAAAAAATACTATTTGATGCTGATTAGGCACCAGTATATTTTGTGAATTTTAGAGATGATTAAACTCCCAGATGTCACTTACTGCTGGGAAATTCCATAGTTTTAACCAATGTAGGGGTTTTCCTGATTTTGTGCTCTGGCACAGATCTAGACAATGATGTAACAAATGCTATTAACAAAAGCCATAGCACTGGCGAAGTTTTAAGGCAAGCTAATCACAAATTCCATGTTGGGCTATGCTTCTTAAAAAGGCAGCCCCCTCTGCTACTCAAATGCATTAATTTGGAATGCTGAGGGTCCCCTTAAAATATACACTGAAGAAATACGAATAATCATCAATTCCAAAATTATTCCCCACCTATATGGATTTTGTGAACAGTTTAGCCAGTAAAATCACACATACACTTACCTCATCCCTTGCAATCAGTGTTATGAAAGCACCTTGCTTATAGCATTCAATAGCAATACATTTTCCAATTCCACTGGAGCCTCCAGTTACCTAAAAGTTATTTGAAAATGGCAGTGTTAGTCCACTACTCTCATTCCTTCTCCAGTATGTATGAGTCAGATCACATGAAAATTCTAAAAACATACTGAGGTGAAAATATCACCCAATGAGATATGAATACAGGAGATGCACTAAAGTTAGCTCATGGAGTATGAATGAAACATAAGATCTCAATAGATCAATGAACCTTTGTTTTTACCCTAAACCCAGTTTTACCCCAGTGGTAATTTTTGGTCATTTTTGTTGTCAGGCACACTTAGGCCACTCCATGTGGGCAGTCTCACATGTTCCATAGCCTATTTCTAAAAGCGCGTTGTTAAAAGTCTGAAATCACTATTAATGCCATAATAGCACCATTACATACTGCCCCTTCGTACCTGGCCACAGTAGAAATTATTTCTAAAAGCAGCTATTGCAGACTGTCTTCTGAAGATGTCATCATGTAAACATAAACAGAAAACACCTTCTTTCTTATTAAAACAAAAAATCCCATTAATTCAACAATTGGCCCTTTGTAGCGTATTTCTCAGTCCCCAAGTCAGAACCTTGAACCGCCCCCATGCCATCCTGCTATTTCAGCTTAGTGGGGATGCCAGCACCTAAACTTCCACAATCTTTTCTTCTTCCTCCAAGCTGTAACACCTGGATAGTCTTATATGCAAACAGGAAGTTAACATTTTGTTACTATTAGACAAATACAGGTTGATGGGTACAGTCCTGCATCATATGCTGCAGGAGTGTACCCTGCCAAATGATACCAACATACAGGTGAAGGTCACCTTACCACCTCCCTCACCACCCTCAATAAACCTACTTATGAACTGCCTGTGGAACAAGATGTGGATGACAATCCTGACCTCTCTTTTTGACTAAAATAAAAATGTCTGCCTGACATCTTTAGGTGACTTGATCAGTCTCAAGTCTGTATGTGCTTTTGGTTCTCACACACTTGTATCTTCCTTATATACACAAGTGATTTGAATTTTCCTTAAGCAGCATATTAAAAGTCATTTTGAGAAAATATTGGAACAAAATACCTAGAAGCAGTTATTGTACAGAAATATACACTGATGAAATGAGTTCAGTAGAATTGGAAAAAGATGAAATTCAGTTTTCTCTGGAAATAATCATATTTTGCTCTTTATCAAAACCTTTCCAAAGACTCCAGGGAAAGGTTACCTCCTCCATTTTAAGAAAATGGAGGCATTGAGCTCATTAATGTAAGAGCAAGATGACAATCTCTAAGTACACATCCTATCAAAAGCCTTGTGTTGTCTCCTCATTAGGCAATGTCTCAGTTTTGTTTTCAGAGATGCATTATCCTCAAAATTCTTTCCACTCCCGGAGGCAGTAAAGTCAGAAGAGTCAGAAGTACATTCCCATGAGTCACTAAACTCTTCTTTCATTTGAGCATTTTACCACCAGCCTTCAAAAACAGCTTAGCGAAAATAAAATAATCCCAGCAAAGATTTACAACACAATCCACCGTTTCTGACTGGTCCATCTTCAGCCGCAAATGGGCCAAGGATGGGTGTAGCACTCACAAAGACTAATTTCAGCTCTTTAGGCTTCCTCTGTTATTAGAGAGAACTGCTTCAGATTAACTTCTAACTGACTCTGCAAGATTAGCTTCACACCACACTAACCTTTGAGGATAGCTCCAAGATGTGTGTCCTGTTCTAGAAACGTGACCCTGTCTGCAGTTTTATGAACCAAGGATGACCACTTTCAGAGTAAATTAAGTCCATAAGAGTGCAAGTGTTAATCATTGATCTGGGACTTCAGCAAAACCACAGAATTAACTTAATGCTTCACGATGGAAAGAAGTAACAACACTGAAATTCTTAAAATTCTTGAAATAGATTGCAATATTTCAATACATATCCTAAAATATTAAAATACGCATTCAGGTAGACCTCAGATCCAGAGCATGTGTGAGATGCTTCTACAGGCCAGCAGCAGGTACATCAGCACTAATCAGTGGGCATGGAAGACTGCTCCAATTCTAAGTTTTGGTGAGACAGCTTGTTACTACCAGCACAGACTGGTGACTATCATGAATGGGTCAACTACACCAGTGCTTGAAAAATTCTCTGCAGGTGAAGGTACTGGCAGCAAGCCTCCAGCTTGTCAAACAACGCTAATGTTCATTTCAGAAAGACAATGCCTGAAGTCATGCAAGGAACAGCAAAAGGAATTTTTACTTACAGTCACACCCAAGAACACTGGACAGAGCTCATGTCAGATTGATCGATGATAAAGTGCAATATCAATTAGCTGGGAACTTTAGCACTTAGGTGGGAGGCTGCTACAAGCACATGGGAGGTTGTTACTAACGCACACATCTTTCAGGAATATTCACCATGAGTGCTAATGTAATAGCAAAAAAATAAAAATCCCCAACACTAATGAAAAGTTTGCTTTGTGCTATAATGAAGTTAACCTAAGGAAACCTATGAGGTCTGTTAGGTAGGTAAGTTCCAAACACGGATGCTCAGAACTAACAGAAGAGCACGTACCTACTCTGTAAAAGACAACATTATTACAATTACCTACCCTTGTAGCCAATGGTTCTACACTGCTACTGACTTTCATTAATTCCAGGTATTTGAATTGCCACTGATCCCATTTTTATATTTTACTGTAACTCAGCCTCAGAGGACTTAGCCAAAATAAAAATCTGGCCACTGCAACTCAAATCACAAATTAATTTTTTGACAAGAAGGAACAATTAAAACGTAGCATCAATTCAGATGTTCAGGATGCAGCCCTTGAGCAGTGTTACTGACCTGTTTCTATGCTTAAAAAGAACAGGTACAAACTAGCTGTTCCAGAAAGTGTCTGGCTCCAACTTCTTGAGCTATGATCCTTGATAACAGGTTCAGTTTTTAAGAACCATAGGGTTTATTTCCCCCTTAAAAATGGAACAGGTAGGGTGAGGTACAGAGAATTGTCTATTAGAGCTTCAAATTTGAGATACTGGAAATTCACTTCAATTGATGAGGCAGCCCAAATCCAATTTAACTGAACTGTGATCAGGAAGGATCAGAATCAAGACGTGATACGGCATCTCCAACAGAACTTATTAACTTTCAGTTAGAACTGGTTGCAAGCTGGCTTCATGCTTTTAGACAGTGCTCTGACAGAAGGTTCTGCTGAAACAGAACATGCCTTTAATCTGCTCTAAGTGGTTAGCACGCCTGACTAGACTCAAAATGACCTCTCATCGAACCACTCGGATGTGTCCAAACCACAGATCTTATCGCTCCCAACACAGGAGTGACGGTGCTGAGACACCCAGATGGGCCATCCTTAAAGCCAACCACAGTTACCAGGCCGGCTTCTGCACAGAACTGGGGAAACTACGGGACTAGAGATGACCCATGTGCAGGAGGGTTCGGCACCATGGTCCTGAACTACGTCCCCATGAAAAGGGGCCCTTGTCAAACTGAATGGGAGACAGTCCCAAGCAGACAACATCTTTTCATTTCCTGCCATTGCCAATCCAAACTTTGATAAACTGCATTCGTAACACTGAGACCTCAGGGGTTTGGGTTTTTCTCAGAAATTCAACTTGGTTTTAGAAAGATTAAGGCTGAAATAAGGGGAAGGGATTAGCATTAATATTTCAGCAAAGAGTTTTTCAACATGACTCAAGAACTTTTCTAGAGAAATTGAAGAGAGCACATGTACAGAGCAGGTGTAGCATCCCTGACAAAGGGCAGTTAAATGTGGTCCAAGTGAGCTCAATGCAAATGAAGCAGTGGTGACTGCCTTAGCCTATTTTCATATTCCTGTCTACTGTTATAGCCAGCTACCAAAATACTAGCTTACTCTCACAGAATCCATGACATGTGCTAGTTTGTAGCCCGAGACCAAAGGAGACAGTTAAAGCCAATGGCAAAATAAGAGATGTATAAAACTGCCTTCTGAATTTCAAAGCACAAAGAAGTTCAGCACATGAAGCTGCAGCTCCTACAGCACAAAAATAACTTTTATACCCTTTATTTGAGAACACTTTCCTAGTCATGCTAGAAGTAAAAAAGTATTAAGCATCTAAGAAGCATTTTGTTTAAAATAAGCTAAACCTAATGCCTGAGCCAATTTAAGAGCAGAGAAGCCCTTACCATTTAACGGTGCTATATGGGGTAAAGAAAATACATAGCAGAAAAGGAAGGGGTGGGGGGTGGGGGGAACCCACAAGATTAGACGATGAGTAATTTGGAGTTCTCTAGACTCTCACTCTGAATAGCACTCCTTTTCTAAGAAAAAGAGACTCTTATAATTCTACGATTTCTCCAGAAACCTTGTCTCACCTAACACAGCAAGGGCTTCTTCCGTCATGCAAATGACGACGGGAGAGGACAAAGAAAAAAAAACCACTAGTTTTCTGCTTCGAATTCCTATCCCAAATGGCAGCCAGAGTCAGTTATATAGCCATAACTAAAACATGTACTAACCGTAACTGTTAGGAGTGAAGAGAAATAATTTTTCTGAAGGATTAAAAGTGAAAAGAATGCTGACTTTAGTTTAAAATTCAATAACTGGTATGTAACAGCCTCCGAAGTTGCCCAATGACCTTCCTTCAGGAATGTAACAGATATATTTTCATTATACTTTAAACAGGCCCCTGGAAAGAAATGTTTCTAGGGAAGACTGACTTTTTCTGCTTCAGTAAAGCAAATGATTCAAGTATATTTTGAAAAATTATATTTAGTGTGCAATGACAATCACTTGCCCTCTTGAAAGGGCTCAAGAAGCTATATACGCAATTTGTAGGTCATTCTTCTTTTATTTCTTTCAATAGTGGGTTTAACTGAGGCCTGATACTCAAGCAGATTTTGATATTTTTCTGTGAGAAGACTTCAAGAAGGCCCTTACATAATACTACGGTCCTTGAATATTTTCATGACCTCTCTCAGTCATTTCAGTAGCAGACAACGTTGACTCCCAGCATATGACTAAAGAATTCACTTTACACACACAACATGGAAAATCTTCTTGAATAGTGTTTCTGATTGACACTACCATCATCCAATACTTTTCCTTATGCATGACATTAGGGAATCTGAAATCCACATGTACAAGTGCCAAGCATTATTAACAGCATCTGCACATCTAAGAACTAGTGACCTCCAAACCAACTGTTCCACATTTCATTAGTTTGCATGAACACTTGAAGAGCATAACTGAAGTCAAAATAAAGCAGGCAGTTCTACAAGTGGTGGCATCAATAAAACTATTTGCCTGCAGATTTTTATTTGTATCATCAAGTTGGATATATCTTACAGCCTTTTTCTTCATCAATATATCAATATAGTTACTTTTCTAGTTGAACTCCTAATTTTACAGGACTTGCAGGAACACTGGTTTTTACACTTCCACTAATACCAAATTGAGCTTAAACTGCTAATTAGCAGCAATGGTTAGAGGGAGGTTTCTCCAACAATAGTCTCATCATTTCCAATGTGAACTTGTTTAAATGAACCCTTCTGATTAGAAGTACCAGCACAGTAGCTTTTAAAGAGTTTAATCACTATACAGAATGAACAAAACTTCAGGTAATCACTGCATATATAAATAAGTAAAACCAAACCAACAAACAAAAAAGAAAGAAAATCCATTTAACTTTTTATGTTTGCTACTCTATTTCTTCATAAAAGTCACAGAAAGCCCATAAGTCTCCTTCACCTTTGCCTTAATAATCATTATTCCTGTGGGGAAAGAGCCATAACCCGAGAACCTTATTGCAACCTCGAACACACCTCACACAGAATATGATGCTGTAAAGCCAGTTACAGCACCCAAGTTAACACCTACTGTGTAAAGCAACTTGGGAGCACTGTTGCAACTCGGAAACATCTAAATCATTCTGGGGACAGCTCCATCCTTCAAAGAGGAACTCCAAAAAATAATACTGAAAAAAACAAACTAAAACTACTCATTTACAGTAAATTTAAACAAACAGTAAACTGCAGCTTCTCTGCACAGCACATACCCTGGAGATTTGGAGATAAACTAAGAAAGCTGATTCTAGGACCCCGAATCTTTGAACCCCTTAACTCATTTGCTGTCATGTGGCCCAAATTCACCACTTTGTGATCCTTCTGAAAGCACCTGGGTAGTATTCCCCTTTCTTCCGTCCCTCTCCTCCCAAGCCACATACTCATGCAACTTCCAGTGGTGTACTACTCATGGACTCTTCTAACAGTATGCTCTTCCAAAGACTTCCTTCTACCCTCTAGTCAAAATATTGCTCAAAGACATCCATATCTACGTGCTTAAAGATGAAAGGGCGCCCAGGTGTCATCTGACCACTTCCTTTGTATTGGTTTTTCCATTTCCTCATACCGGACTTGATATTTTAGACCAAGGAAATCACAAATTTGGCCTTTGGTCTATGCATGTGTACACACGCCACTTGACTACCCTGGGAGATGCTGAAAGAAAAGCGAACTCAAGGTAATCGGTGGCTTGGGGAGTACAAAAGGAATGTCTCAAGAAGTCAGCGCTGAGACTGGAAGATGGTGACTCAGACCATCGCCTTAAGCCAACCGGGACACACAGCGGTTGTCAGAGCCATCGGGACAGGTCATTTCCTTATCGCCCGGGACTTGTGGCTCCCCTGTTTTGGTAGCTCGGGGTGCCACCGCCAGCTTTCCACAATTCCTCTCGGACCCGGGGGCACCCCCAAGGCTGGCACTGCCCGGCCCGCAGCCCCGCTCCGGGTGCCCCCAAACCTCCCTTTCCTGCAGAGAGGCTTCCCCGCTCCTGCAGCGGGATTCCTGCAGCCATATCCCCGGCTGCCAGCGGGGCACTGCCCGCAGCCTGCACCCCCACCTCGGAGGCAGCGGCTTCTTTCCTTCCCTCCTTCCTTCCCTTTCCCGGCGCAGGGCGGGCTGCTCGGGAGCCCCCCCGCTGCCTCCCCCGGCGCCGAGGCCGAGCGGCAGCGCCCGCCCGCTGCCTCCTCCCGCGGCGGAGCGGGATGGCGACGGGGGACCCCCGCCCCGTGCCCTTCCCGAGGGGCGCCGCACTCACCACGACGTGCGCGCCGGGCAGCTTGAGAGACTTGGGGCTGATAAGCGGCGAC
>VZRQ01000345.1:269055-298747 GCA_013397975.1 Machaerirhynchus nigripectus
CGTGAGGACGGGCCCCTGCCTGTGGGCTCGCCGCTGCTGCCCGCCCCGGGATGGGCGGTGCGCGCCAGCTCGCCGCGGGGGCGTGGGCTTGGAGTTCGCCCTGAATGCCCTGTCCGTGGGGAGGGAACCGCCGGCTTCGGGAGGGGAAGGGGAAAAAAAACCTGATGTTGGTCAATCATAGAATGGTTTGGGTTCTAAGGGACCTTAAAGATCGTCTCGTTACAACCTCCCTGCCGTGGCAGGAACACCTTCCACTAGACCAGGTTGCTCAGAGCCCTGTCCAGCGTGAACACTGCCAGTCATGGGTCATCCACAGCTTCTCTGGGCAGCCTGTTCTAGTGCCCCATCACCCTCACAGTAACGCATTTCTTCTGTATATCTAACCCAAATTTTCCCTCTTTCAGTTTGTACCCATTTCCCTTTGTCCTATCACTGCAGTTCTTGACAGAGTCCCACTCTGTCTTCCCTGTGGGTTCCCTTCAGATACTGGGAGGTTGCTCCGAAGTCTTCACACAAACTTCTCGTGCTGAGCATGAAGCACCTGTTTGTACACAAACTTGTTATTACATTGCCTGAGGTTACCAATTGACATGACGAAAATCGTGGAGATGTGTCGGAACGTTCCTGCAATGTGCACTCGGAATGGGGTGAGAGCAGAGAGCTCTCCCTTGTATGTGAAATATCGAGTGTCAGTGAGGTAGAAAGCATAAACCCTTTATGCAAGATAATTAACAGACTTTATCACAGCATGTTTCAAAGCCTGCTTTACATCATTGCCTCCATGAAAACAGATGCATGTTCTGTGAGACTTGGTTTGCACAGTGGTTGAGCTCCACTGGGTTCTGCTGGCTGCAGCTGGAGTTCATGCTGCTCTCTTTTTCTAAATCCAAAATTTTTTTCAGCATGATGTTCCCTGCTGAGTGAAACTACAGGTTTTTCATGTTATTCACTTTAAAATAAGATAAAGGCATGGTTTTCAGCTTTAAGGCAGAATATTAGAACAAATATCAAAACAAACAAAACAAAAAATCCAGAGCAGTTTGAATAAAATAATTCCATATATTTGACTTATGTATTTAGATATTTATTTAGTATAAATGCCTGCATTTGATTTTTTTTTTAAATTTAAGTTATAGGTATTTGTAACTTAAAAACTCACTCGGATCACTTCTTCTCACTAGTTAATAAGCAGCCATGAGTTTGTACAAAACAGTTCCCCCCCCAAAAAAAAACCAAAACAAAGGAAAAACTAAAATCCCCTAGGCAAGAGGGTGTGCAGAAGGGCGTGAAAATAATATTGTAGAGGAGGCGATTAGAAGTAGTGAGTAGGTGGAAATGGAAACAGAGTTGTGGGCAGGGATTATGCAGTCTTCGGGGTGAGAACAAAGAACCTGAATTTGATGCAGTAAAAGGATGAGAAAACCAAGGATTAGCCTTGAAATGGGATTGACCTGGAATATGTCTTTGGTGGCATTTTGAGTCCAGTGCTTCAGAGATGGAGGCACAAGGAAATGAGAGGAAGATACTGTACATAATAAAATGCTAGCTGCTAGGATGACAGCAATGGAAGTTGATTAGTGAACCATCTAAGAAAATTATTTTAATTATGTTGTTAGCAGAAGTCAAAATAGGATGTGGACAGGAAAAAGCAGCAACCAAATATGTTAATCTCTTTTACATATAGGACCGTCTATATGCGCTGTCTTTCCAACAATATCAAATTGGCACAAAAGAGATTAATCAGATATAACTATAGACTATTTATAGACTTCCACCACAAAAGACATTGAGGCTTTCAAAGCTCAAATGTCAGCAGCACAGAGATAGAGCAAAGCAGACAGAAGTAAATGTGTCTTTCACAATATAACTCTCAAGATCGAGGTGAGGTGAGGATTTGAGTGCAAAAAATCACCTGCACTAAACTCCCAGTAAAATGAAGGTTAAACATTGGTAGGGAACCTTTAGAATCCTTTAACGCATTATATGGTCCTGTTCAGTCGCAGTTAAATGTTCACAGCTTACCAGACTAATGGAGAAGTTCCCTTGCAGTAGATTTCATGGAAAAATCCATACTGCTTTTTTCTTCTGGCTAAGAGGCCACTTTATCAACCTTGGGATTGACAGTGCAGCTGTGGTAATGTTTGCTCTTGTTGTGTTCTCTGCATTGTCAGGTGTTGTTGACTTCTGTGTGAGAAATGCATTCACAGGGGAAGACCTTATGAACTCCATACAAGTCACCAATGACTTCCCCAGCAAACCTTTTTGATTCTTTTAAATAATGCCAGTGGAAACTGAGGTCTGCCATCCCCAAGTTACCTGGTTTGTATTCATCTCACATGACCTCATTCACGGAGGAAATGCGTTCCTGGCACAAGGGAATTGTTTACAATAGAACTGTTTTCTCAATGACTGTGGAACTGGAAATTGAACGCTAACATAAACATCATAACACCACTCCAAACTGCAGTTATACATAAAGCAATACTTAATTAATCTGACCTTCATAAATAACATCACAAAGTGTATAATTTTCAAGAGCGAGCTGGCCAATGTCTGTATATACCCTGAGGATGGGGAGGGAGAAAGAATGGATGAAACATACTCATTACTTTGCTAATTAATCTGCAGAAGAAGCTTCAATACAACAGTGATGTGTTTAGAGGACAAGGAATACAATACAAGTAGATGAAAGCAAAGTATAAGAGCTGTTGCAGCTGTGATTTTCTGCTTCCTCAGTTTTGTTAATTTAAATCTTTCAACAGAGTTTTTCAGTGACAATATTGTGGTGATGCCACATATTCAATATGAGCCAAAGTGTGGCAACTGTAGAACCAAAGTTAGCATTTAAACATGGAAACAAGTTTGTGAATTGGTAATACTACAGGACAAATGGCTGTTATTAGAAATGTCCTTTTGATCTTAAAAGATACATGCTCCCAAAACACATCAGCATGTAAGAGAAACATGTCTTGCTTCCAGAGGCCTTTGGGAGAAGGGATGAGGTTTTGGAAGAGCAGATAGCATGGTTACAGCCTCCAGTCTCTGGAGTTCCTTGTGCCTGACTATTCATCTACTGAATGTTCTGGTTGTCTTTTCTGCCTATTGGGAAGGGGGAGGGAGGACCAGGATCCCATAGACTGCACTATGGTAAAGCTGGAGATGCCTTGGTGTGATTTCCATCCAGCCTGTCCAACTGCATTTAGAAAAAGAAATAGCAGTGAGAGAGTAACTTCCATGGCCAAGGAAAGTAACTTTTTTCTTTCATCTTTCCAAAATACCTTGCTTTCTTTTCTAGCCTTCCCCAAGCCTCCCCTTTTTCTTTTTTTTCCTAGTAGCAAGCATAGATGTGGCACCTAACAGCCCTCTTAAGAAATTAGCATTAATGGTTGCAAGAGATAAGAGCCATGTTAGTAATTCTGGGATTCCTGGGAAACTCAAGGCTTTAGAATAATGGCAGTGTAAATAGGTTGTTCCCGTCAACCAACTTTCATGATCCCTTATCTCTTGAAGAAGAATAGTTAATAGGGATACAAGAGCTGCTGTACTCCATCAGAAAAGGCTCTAACACACTGTCTGTCCCTGACCATTGCCCATAGAGGATACCTGGGAAAGAGGAATGAAATGATGGCCAGTATATGGTGGTGACAATGTGCGTCACACCCAGTTGTCTGCTTGGCTGTGCTTTCCCAAACAAAAAACCAGCCCCGCTGTAGCTACAACAGCTTGTGTGCTGGTGCTCGTGCTGGCAGAGATCACAGAAGTGTCTTTGTCTTGCAGGTCCACAAAGCTCCCAGAGCAGTGCTCAGGCCACAGCTCTCTGTTCAGGTACCCTCTCTGCTGGAAAAATGTCAGCCTAATCCCGTGGGTCTCCCTGGAAGGAAATTTCCAGTGCTGCTGCACTCTGTGTATCTCCCAGGAGGTGCTTGCTTGCAGCAGGGCTGGATCCCAGTGCTCTCACAGCCGCCAGCCCTTGCCACGATGAACATGGGCAGGGCTGATGGCCCAGGGGCTGCTGCAGAATCACTCCCCAGGGCTGTGTGCACTCAGGCAGGTGGTGCTTGCAGGCAGCCGGGGCTCAGGTCGAAGTGAGGCTGCCTGCTGGGAGCAGAGGAGGTGTTGATGCCTGATCGTGTGCCACAAAAGCAGGTGACATGTACATATATAGCCCAGCCACCAGCCTGCTTCCCCAGGGCTGCTGCAGCTGCTTTGGGATGAATGCTCTGCAAACAAAAATGCTCAAAACACTGTTTGAATCAGAATTTTGTCTTCACACTGTACTTCAAAACTTATTTAATTGCTTAACATGTTTGGCACCGGTGTTAGAAAGAAAAACAAGCAAAAACAATATTCAGAATTAACTACTTGTAAATGATGAACTATTATATGTTACAGGTTTTTTTATTTTATGCTGAAGAAGTAACTGTACTGATATTTTGCATGTTGAGCACTAGATATATTGAAATAAAATTCATGACAACCCAGTAGTAAAAGCAAATCTTTACTCTCTAATTTAAAAAGACATAAATGAAACTTGTGACCAAGATGATCGTGAACTTCATTTAGTATCTGTGTTTCTTTTCATTTGGTACACGTACGAATACCAGACTTCACAGGGGAACAATCTGCTGTTCACACTTGGACATGAGACTCTTTCAGCTTGCTAAATATTCCTAGGGATGCTGTGGATTGTGGGTTGGAAGAGAAGGCTGAGCAGCCTACCTTCTCCTCAGGTGGCATGGAAAAGTACTGCTGAAAGCGAGCAGGCACAGGCACAGGCACAGGAGGGAAGAGGCTGTGGCTGGTCTCTGCACTGAAAGGTTCAGAGCTAAAACATACCTAAGTATATGCAAGAAGTGAATGCAGGCCTTCCACACAGGGACATCCACTTTGTCTCTTGACACAGGACCACCCACTCTCGACTGGTCTTATCACCTTAAAAATTATATTTAAGCAGATGATTACAATGTAAGTTCATGTCACAGGATAGCACAGCTGATGTTACAGGTAACAGCAGCGGTCTGACTAGATGAAGCTCCAGAGACACCAACTGTGTGTTCACCTGACACTGTAACAATACCCCCAGTGCCTCACTGCCCTGCCACCTTATTGCATTTATCCCCTGGGAACCCTCTACAATCATTGAATGTGTACAGGAAAATGCACTATACGACTAGAAGTGATACACTGCGGAGTTTGAAAATGCAATTCCACCAAAATCACCTTCCTTTCAGGTGTAGTACAATTTCCTCCACTACTTATTGTATGTTGAGTGCTGGGTAAGGAGATTCTTTTAGTCCTAATGAAAAGCAATATTTTTTTTTTTTGATAAGCAGACATGCCCTAGTCTTTATTGGGGAAAGCTTAGTGCTTGTATTTTGAAGGTCTTCGTCATAAAATTGGTCTGTAGAGCCATTCTTACAATCAACACTATTTCAAGAAGTGACACGTGTCAGCCTTCCCTGGAGTTGCTCTGGCTTTCCACACCTTCCCCCTGCAGCCTTCCACTTGTCAGCACTGCTGTACAGCCTTTTCCTTTTCCAGCAAAATCAGTTGCAACTCCTATCCTGCCTCACAGTTCTCCAGCTGGTTGCAGCTGCCCCCTTTCCCCAGTGTCCTAAGGAAGAGCTGAACTGCTGAATGCATAAACCAAGGATCTGCCAACCAGAGGGATCAAAGATATACATTGCCTGGGAATCTGTGCTTCAGGGGGATGGAAGAGGAGAAGGTGCCAGTGCTGTGCTTACTGTGGGGTGACACACACCTCCTGTTGAAACTGGATAATGAGAGAAAGGGAAGTCTCACAGGCCTGAGAACTCCCATCCCCCTTTGTTTAACAAACTCAGATAAGAGTAATGTGAGGCTTGCTATGGCTTCACCTTCCCTTGGCCCCTACCTGTCAAGAAAATCCACAGCTGCTGCAGTTACGGTTTCTAAGCTCATATTATGATACGGTGACAGAAAGAGCTTTAATACAGAATTTCATCCATGGAGAAATTAGTTCCTTGGTCACTATACTTTTTTAGGTTTTCAGGCAGAAACTCTAGGCAGACAGCTGAAGGAGGGAACCTTTTATGGCTCTTTTTAACTATGTCACTTAGGAGTTACCACTGAAGTTACTGCATTGCTTGCTCAATGTTTGTATCATGTTTTGCATTCCCTCAGAGACGGTCTTTACCTATTACTGTCATCATTACCTTCCTGGATAGGTATTTTCATGAATGCTTTCACTTTTTAGCCAGATAGGGAACGTTTTTGTAGTTCAACTTGCAGCAACTTCTGGCCTATGTCTACTCAGCAACTTTGTGATTAAGTTGCTCCACCTAAATCGCTAATGTACTTTTCAAAAATAGGAATAATTTTCTGCTTTGTATCGTGCCTTTGGAAACACCTCCAGATAATCTTTAAAGATTGACAGGTCCTAAACTTTCCTGAGTTTTCTTTGCTTCAAGACTAAGCTACAAGTTATACCACTCCAGTCAAGCCATGTCTATTATGCTCACGTTCATATGACTCGATCTTGTTACAAAACACCAAATTAATGATTTGCAGTCTTGGAAGGCCTCTGGTTTTCTCAAAAACTTACCTTTTGTAGGTGGTCTTAGGTAGCTGCTGTGCTTGCAAACCACCACATTGCTCCCCAGGTGCCTCTCAGTGACAACTCTTAAGTTTCTAGAGCTGCTTGCCCTCTCCCACATTGCTGCATGGGACAGCATCGTACTCTCCCATTGCTCTTTGCCTTATAGCTGCACTCTTAAAAATACCGGAAGAACTGAAATTACCTCCTCCAGGTTCATGCCAGGTTCTCTGTCAAAGTAATTCAGACGACTTTGTTTGCTCAATCTTTTAACATGAATTAAGTCTGTTTCCAGTTCCAGGTAACAGAGGATATTGACAGCACTGGCAAGAGGCTGGTGTTTATTTCTTGAATGAAATTACACAACCTCTGCCCCTGCCATCAGTCCCTGCTAATTTATCTTTGGCACGCACTGCAGAGAAGCTGCTGCTACGCAATGGAAATTTAGAAGATGTCTTGTACATAGCTCTGTTTTCCCTCTCTAACCCAAGAAACGGGTACAAAACAGGATGCTGAACACAAGCAATTCAACCATTCCTCCCTCTTGCACTGCTACCACATGCATCAGAGTTGCTTGTGCTCCTCCGTCTCCATCCTCTAACAACAGTACAGCCCATTGCCTGCCTGCTGTCAGCCTGGGAAAGGACAGTGTGTACAGATGGGCCTGTCGCTTTGAAGGGAAAAACAGAAATCAGAGACACTCTGTCTGCTTCTGCTTTGTTGGATATAAACTGGCTTTGCTATAAACACTGGAGAAATATCAGAACATAAAGAGCTTTGAAACAGGATTCAAAAAGAAATCAGTGCTTTATCTTCTGTTTGAGAAAGAAAAAAAGTGGTGTGAAGGACAGAGGGTAAGTCAGACAAAAAAAGAAAGAAACCAAAGTTTAAAAAACAGCAAAACCCCCAGAAAATTAGTCAAAAGCAACAGGAAAGAGGCAGGCAAAAATTGCCAATTAACATCCACATCAAAGGAGAATTCTCATCAAAACCCTTTTCTACTTCTAAGAAGCATCATGCATTTCCAGTATGTACTGCAGTGAAGCGAGCATGCTTTACACAAAAGAAGGCCCAAGAGAATAAGCCAAACAGCCTCAAAGCTTGTGAAACCATTTTACATAGCTGACAACTAGGACAAAACCCCATAGGAGCCTCGAGTGTCAGCCTTGCTGCCCTTGTTCACCAGTCAACTTCCACCCTGTGCCAGCTCCAGGGGATCTGAGGCATAGAGCCTACACATATTTCTGTGGATTCATTTACCCCATGTAGAGCCTCAGACTGCCCAGGAAGAACAACAACACTATGTCCCACTGCCCCACAGAAACCCCATAAATGCTTCAGCACATTTGTTCCCAGCTGGACTGAGCCCATTTAAACCTGGAATGGGCAGGCACCTCGCAGTGCTCCAGATGCTGGATGGAGGTAACTGCAGTGCCTCCCTGGTGTGCATTGGGTGGGTGGTCACACAGGACTCTGCGTGTTTTTGAGGTGTTTGTCACCAGCATTCCTACATATGGGTGCGCATGTGTGCCCTCTGTGTGAGTTTGGGCCATAGCAGTGTCTTTATAGGGGCACCCCTTCTGTCCTGAAGCTGTGAAGGGACAGTGAAGACGAAGGCTGGGCAGAAAGGTTTAGGCTCTGTCAGCAGATCCTGTGGCTCCTGTGGAAACTGTGGCTGTGCTGCAGCTAAACCAGCTTTGCTGTCAGGCAGGCGCAGCGCCCTGCTTGCTCCCACACTGACAGGAGACACGTGCATCGTGGGCATCAGCTTTTGGGGCAGGTAAGAATGACAAAAAAAATGAAAACATTTTAAAATTATAGTGACAGAGCAAGGCAGGACACAAACATACCAGTCCACATCAAAACAAGAGCAGATATAAAGATTAAAACAGTAATAATTTCTTTGCTGTTCGGTTGTCTATGGAGTAACTAATAGCTGTAATTAATTAATTAAAACATCATTAAAACTTAAAATGAGCTCATGCCCAGTCCAAGAGCACGAGCATTTCAACTGGCAATTTAAATGGAACATTTGAAAACAGTAATCAGCTAGTTTTTCCAGATTTTCTAAAATCTTACATAAAGCAAGGGTCTTGATAGGTCAGAGCCTGCCAGCTACAGCCCATGCTCCAGCCTTATGGGGGAGTGGAAGAAGAAATGATAATTTGAATTAATATAGTTTTAATTTTTTCCTTTCTGTTGGGCAAGCAATTTACCTGACTCTGCCAAAGCCTAAGTCACAGCTGCAAGTAAGAGTCCCCATTTGCCATTGTATTTCCTGAATGAGATGGTGATACTTACAGCCACTTTCTCAGTCCCTTGCCTAGCTGACTCGCTACTGCTGAGACATGGACAGAGAAGCAGCAGAAGGCAACCATGCCAGCTGAGATTTTTGTAACAAATTACCTGTGGACGGTCATGGGGCCGACAGCAGAGTGAGTCAGAGGAAATTACTGTTTATAGTTGACAGAACACATGTGACACTGAGCATGTTTGAAAGCAAAGTCCCTGCCTTGAATAGCTTGGATTTAAATGAGTTGAGGCAGCAGAGGAGGAGCGAGGGCAAGCAAAAGCAAGTCCTGCCAATTCATGTCACAGTGCCTGATAATAGGTCACCAAGCAGGAAAGAAAACTCCGGCTGCATTACCAATATCAGGCCTGCGTCAGGTGTCAGTCACTTATTTCCTGGAGATGTCTCAAAACACCTATCAACCAAAGCCTATCTAGAAGGGAACTTAGCACCTGCTACGATGCAGATAGGACATTGTATTGTTTTCATGACTAATGGTTGAGAAGTTCACCTAAATGAGCCGAAAAATGTCAAGTATTTCTGCAAAAGACTAGCAGATTGTACACGTGGCAGGTACCATGCACAGGTGGCACGGACAGATGGAAATCCAGCGTCCCCAAACTCAGAACTGACATGACAAAGCAAAGAAGTATCCTTGAGTGTTTATTGATCAAGTTGGAGCCTCTCAGGCAGAAAGGCTGCAAAGGTGAGTAAACAGAAAATGTCACAAACCAGCAACCTAATCAAAAAGCTCCCATCAGAAGGGTGTGCGTGCATATAGAGGTAGGGAGGGAGAGGAAGAATTGTAATTAGGTCACAGGGACCAAAAGATAAAAACAGGACAATCTTATCTAATACCTGGGCTGTCACTACACAAATGCCAGGACAGAGGATGAACAACCAATTAAAAGAGTTTTTACGCAGCTAATTATGATGACAGAGGATTTGTGGAATAAAATCCCTAGATTAGTACGTTAATAAAAAGCTAAAGAAAAATTGAAGGGGTAAGCACTGAAGCTACGCCACAAGAGCTACAACAAAAGCTGCCTGCTCAAGAAGAAAAGGAACAATGTTTTGATAAGAATTAATTATCTGCTGGAATAGCAGCACAGCATGAAACAAACAGACCACTGAGTTCTTGCAATAGTTTACGTAAGTTACAGGAATGGCTTTAAGTCAACCATGATTACTAGGGTGAATCTGGTTAAGACCAAAAACATGTATGGAAGCCAATCTTGAAACAAGCTTGTCATTCCAGAGGAAGGAAAGAGTAAACAGCAAAATGAAGATGTTCCTGCATATTTGAACAGATTCAGAACTTTTAAATAGCTTCCTGTCAAGATAATCCTCAGAAGAACAACAAAAAATGTGGAATATTCTTATTAAGAACACTAAATAAACACAAAAAGTAGATCAAAACACCTGACCAGAGAATATTCAGCAGCTTCTTTGCTTCAGTTGACAAAAAGAGCAAATTCTGACAGGCAGGAACATGAAAAAAGCAGATTCCGGAGTATCTCCTTCAGCTACATTTGTTCTGCTCCACTAATTCAAACAAAAGCATGTAAGTATATTCAAAGACCAGCAGACTTGAAAACCAAACCAAATGAAAAACTTAAAGAGATTTACAGAAAACTTGAAAGATTTGTATGTTTTTGTCATGCTAGACAAAGACAAGAAGGCAACATGTAAATCAAACAACTCTGGAACTTGATGTCAGTCAGGCAATGTAGGAAAAAAATATAAGAAGGTAATTTACTGAGCTATTCTAACTCTGTAAGTATGTGCATCAAGAGATACACCACACGCAGCAGGAAATTCAAAACTTACAGTGTGAAGAAAGCAACTGTGAAGGACACAAGCACATACACAAGTGATTTAACTGAAAAATTATTTTACACGCAGGAAGGAAAATGACATTTTTTCATATTGCAGTCAGAGTAAGCAGCAACACCAGAAGGTATGGAAAAAATTTGTAAGCTAACCAGCCAAAGATGAGACCTCGTTAAAAATGTACAACTAATTCGTTCAGTATTTACAGAGGTTTTGATTATTCGAAGCAAATATAGTCTTTCATGAATTCTTTGATTTAGACTATTTTCAGTTAACACTGAAAACTAAAAAGTGATTTTGCACACTCCCTCATTTGGTTATCATCTGCTATGGATAACTTGGCCAAGAAGCTTGGTGATATTTGTTAATTTATCGTCATTTCACAAAGACAGCAAAACAAAAAGTTGCCCTTGTAGCTGCAATTCTAAGCAGCAAAGTTTATTTGGAATATATTTCTAAAAACAACTTCCAACATCAAATATTAAAGGTTCTGTTACAGATGTCATCTGAGCAAGCAGCAAGATGTAAATTTAAAACATACAGTATCTTTTTCTTTTGCATTAAAGATAAAAGATTACACAGTTAAGCACATGGAAGCCCATAGGACAAAGCAGCTTACCACAAAAAGGAAAAAAAAACCCAAACCTAAAAACAAAATGTTCCTGAGAATTTTAAGATTGCAGGATTGCAGTGAGGACTCTTATTTTTAAAAATATTAAGAGACAAACACTTCACACAGTGGCTTCAAACCTCTGAATGACAGCCACGCTATTATGTGGCTCACTTCTAAAGTGTTCACAAGAGAAAACTACAAATGAGATCTTGTTGCAATGAGGATTAAGTTTTAAGATAGTTGCCTGTAGCTACACTGGAGTTCCTGCCCTCACCCACTCCCTCTCCTGCCATCCCCCCAAAAACTGACAGAAAGATTTGCAGCCCACTGATTCACTTTTACACATTCTGATGTAAGACAAAGGTAAAGCTGTGTAACTGAAGGATTTTGGAAAAAATGTTTCATCATGTTAGCAAAAAAAAAAAAGCTCAGCACCTTGCAGATCAAAGAATATTTAACTATTTTGTTTGGCTGTTAAACACGGAAACAAAGGTCTAAGAAGATAATAAAGCAGTAAAAACTTGAACATAACATTGAAGAAATACTCAAATAACATAGCTGATTTTGTACTACAATATTTTACTTCATTTAAGTACAGAAAATGTCACCCACCCTATGATTTATAAAGTACACAAAATAAGTACATAAAAGAAACCAAACCCCATCAAAAGATGATCATATATGTGCATATGTACATAGAACATACACACCTAAAATGTGCAAATTTCTTTTAATGCAAGTTAAACAAAACATTTGCAGGATAGAGTTGTACAATAATAATGGAAGATAGAGTATTCTACATATCCTAATGGTGTTTCATATCTACAGCCAGTGCAAACTTACAAGGCACAAACTCGATGCTGATGCTGTAGTGTTGTAAGTTACATTCAGGCACATCTCCATTTGCAGTTCTGCAGAAAAAGAGCAATGGAAGTGCTACTTCTATACTAAACTGCCAGCCTTCTCTCACCGTTTAAGCACTAAATTGATGTAACCTATATGCTACAGTTACCAGTGGGGTTCTGGGTAAATTTATCACTGGAAAGGCTGTGGCTTAAACATCTGTTCTAATCTCCTTGCATGTGAAAGTATGCTATTTCCCAAAATACCTCCCAGACGTTCTCCAAAGACTACATATACCTTGCCAGCCTCAACACGTGGGATCTTACAGGGTATTACTAATGCTTTTTTCTAACTTTAGTCAAAATTTCTGCAGGAAGTGAATCCAGATTTTAAAAACCAAAACAACAAATAAAACAAATCCAAACAACCCCCCAAGAACAGCCAGCAAAACACATTCTGAGTTACTTGCATTTAACAAACTTCTGTTAAATTGCATAGTGACAGTGTGTACCAGCTAGTAAAGAGTTAAAAACAAAAGCTTGCTGTTTAAGGCAAAATTTTAACACGGCATAGCAGAAAAAAGCCAAATAACAGGTCCATCAATATTTAATCAAAGTACTGGCCCATGTAGTCTTATCCTCACAGTGTCTTCTTTCTTACTTTAACAGCAAACCCACACTTGCAGTGTGCTTGATTAGAAAACTTTGTTGCATTTTCCTAAACGAAATGAGAGCAATTAATACGTATACTGATTGACTGGTACTGAAAACACCTGACAAATATGTTCTCTCCCACCCCTTAAAAAGGTTTTTGACCTTACTGGGAGTTAAAAACTCACTGGTATCCAGGTCTAATATACTACCTAAAATGGAACTAGTAGTTTAAAGCTTCCTAGTATTTTTTAGACATTACCACATCACTTTGCTGTCTCACCCTAAAATTGCATTTTTGTATTGCTTTTCAATAGAAGACATTTAATAGACATCTGAGGAAAACAATACAATATAAAAGCTTAAGGGTCTTCGCAAAGGTATCTTCTATTCCTTCTGCAAAGTAAGAAGGGAGTGATTTTATTGGCATTTATTTGAATTGCCATCAATAAAGACACAAGAATACTTTAAGAAGAAAAAAAAAAAGTTCTAACGCTTCACACATATCTTTGGTTTAGCCTTCCTGACCAAAGTCTTCTGTAAACTTCTTTAACTTCTCCAGGTCCTGTTCATTGACTGTTGGTTTTGTGCTAGCAAGTGACCTGAGCATATCGGCCTGTCAGAAAAAAACCAAACAAGTGTTTTCAGGAACAATTACAGTACCACTGCTAGAAAGTTTGCTGCCAGGACAAATATGCATTAAAAAAACCATTAAAAAGTTTCTATTTACACAAAACATTAAGTAAGCCTGAACACTTCTGCACAGAGGCAGCATTTTAACCCTTTGAAGACAGACAACAGTCTGTGAGTTTTCCAGTAACAAAACCACAACCTCAGACTTAGGTTTAAGCCACTCATCCATTTAAGCTTTATTAATCTCTTTTTTGAAATGAACTGAACTTCCTTTTTTTTTTTTGGTCAGTTACTATTTTCAACCTGTGATTAACTACAGCAGATTAAGTGGAAAATAATCAGATGTTCCCACGTACTCTTCACAGTCCAGAAATGTACAACAGCAGTTTGTGATTAATCTCTAGCAAAGTTTTACTGCTCATGACTGGTAATTTCTGTCTCTTCAATTCAGTCAGTTTCCTAGATAAATATCTAGATGTGAGGAAATGGAGTTTTGAAATAAATTCATAGGTCTATGAAGTTGAAAGCAGCAGTTAAAATACACTATGAATAAAAAGGGGAAAGAAAACCAATCAATTCCTACCCAAGGGCAACTAAAAAAAGTAGATGCCCAACCTCCTATTACTATAAAATTATGGGTAAATCCAAAAGTTAGTACCATGATTTTCTATGTGTGATATTTGTCTCATCAGACCAGAGGCACACTGCTCATAAAGAATTAAAGCTTATTATCTTTTAAAGACAAGAACTGATTTTGGAGACTGAAACAGTTGCCTTTAGTGTATCAGAGCCCAAGTACCATTAGGAGCACACAGGGAACTGCTGTCTTCAATTCCAGGAACGACTGATTAAAAATCCAATTAGACCATGAAGGGAGAAGTTTTAGTGCAGGCCTGCACCTGCATAAATCCTTTTCTGCTTCCTCAGTATGCAAACACACACAGGAAATTATTTTCTGAAATACAGTGATGGTTCTATTTACAAAGCACTGCCCGTGATCCCCATGAAATGCACTGATTTCTTTCATTCCTTACAAGGCTGTTTGCACACAACAAACTACAGCAGATTTGTTATTAAGTGCTTCCCACAAACTTTTTACTTAAATTCAAAATTTTCTTCTGCTGCACTTTGGGAAAAAATATAGAACGAGCGTCTAGCAATTATTTTTTTCTTAAGCAGTGAACTAAAGTTGAAAACTGTCTTACATATTTTATTCCCTAGACCAAAACAAGTATTTTAATATGCACAAAGAAAACAGCAGAAAGAGCCGTATCACCTATGACGAATTTTAACCAAAACTACCATTACATTGTATCTATTCCATGGGCAGTACTTACCTATAGTACATCCCTTCCCAATTTACAGTGAATGTATTTTCCATTTCCCAGTATTTATGCCACAGTGATGAGAAGAAAGTGTATCGTGGTGCGGGAACCCCAAAGGTTTTGAATGAATAAAAGCCAAGTGGGAGAGCCAGATACTATGGATGAGAGGACAGCAGCTGCATACCAGCAGACAAGAATAAGAAATGCTTATCAGGGATAGACAGCTGTCTTTTTCATAAGCATACCACACTGTAGTGCTGTATGCTGAGAATTCAAATGTTATCTGGTATGGCCAGCATTTCTGAAAACAAACATCTCATCCAATTGTCCTGAAAAAGACTTTATCTTAAAGCCTTTTCAGAATTGTGCAAAGCAAGAAAGAAATGCTACAAAGAACACCTACCATGGAAACTTTAGGCTCCAGTAATTCATCACCTGGGACCTCCATCCATGTCATTTCTATGGCTTCAGGATCACCTGGAGAGCAAGGGGTGAATAAATCTACCATCGTATTTGGATTAGACACTGATGGTCCTTTTACCTAAAAATAAGAAAACACTCAGTTTATAGGAGTTATTATTTTTAAGACAGAAACCAGAAGCTGAACAGTACCCTAAGCGAAAACATTCCTTGATTTTATGCAGATGCCCTACCCATTGGGAAGACGTGTCCTGTGAAAGAGAAATTGTACAAGTGTAGTGGTATTATTCACCTTGAAAACATGCAGCTGTAGCCAGATACTTAAATTCACATCAGGTCAAATCCCAGAAGCCACGTCCTCATAAGGCTGAGGATTTCTGTGGAAAATTGACATGCCAGGAAATCTGCTTGGAGAAGACCACCCTTCCTGGTCCCTGGTCACTTTAGGAGTTCATTCATCACTAGTTAACAGCTCTCTAAAAGCTTCCCAGTGCATTTCGCTCTGACATCCCGCGTTCCCAAGCTCCCAGCGCCTTTCCCGGCACCACCTGAGCAGCGCTCCCTGGAAAACGGCGCCACCTAACGGGAGAACAAAATAGCTTTTTTTTCCCCCAGCCAGATGGACAGACCCAAAAAAGCTGCAGCGGGTCTGTTCCCTTTCTGCAGTACGCTCACTGTCTGGTACCAACCACGCTCACTGTCTGGTACCAACCACTTTGCTTTCCCTCGCTGTTACCCGCAGCACCACACACCCGCGGAACTCGGAGCATATGCAGAGGCTGAAGGACAACACACTAACTGGCTATGGACAGAACTGGATTTGCCATTCCAAACTGCATTTAGAGCAAGATGCTGGAGAGCAGATTGTACTATTCAAAATGCACTCTGACAAACCTGCATTGTCACATATGGCAAGGAAAAGTTTACAGTTCATTAGTGACAACTGAGGAAAGCTCTGCTGAACTGATGTAAGTCGTCTGTTACAACACAAATAATAAAGCTAGGATTTCGCTTATAAAAACACAAAATCACATCCAATTAAAGCATTAACAATACAAGTGGACTCAACTTGGCTTATGTCAGAGCCTTCAAAGTACTGCAGTTGTAGGTTTCTTCCTTCCTTTTTTTTTCTTGAGGAAAAATAAGTAAGAAGTCCTTCTGAAGTTGTTCCGCAAACTGTAACAACTGAGGTTATTTTACTGCTCCACAGCAAGCTGAAACATACCTCAGATTGTTCCAAATTTGAACAAAATGCTAAAAGCTAGCAGTCCTTTAGCCAGAAATGCTATTGTCACTAAAAGTTAACAACAGATAAATACTTCAGACATCACTGCTTAAGGGAAGGAAGCACCTAGAAAATCCTTGATGTATCAAAATACCTGTTTATTTATCAACAAATACAGCTTAAATCACATCGTTACTGTGAGTTGTTCCCAGAAGTTAAATTTACTGTCCTCTCACATTCTGGACCCTACTGGATTTATGTGTGTATTTCTCTTTGAATCTTAAGCTGAATGAGTTCACTGGAAGAAAATACATCAAAAATAAAAGAGCCTATCTTCAAAGTGAGTGTAGCTGTTCAGTTCGGGGTCCTTAACCCTTTTATGTCAGGTTGAGTTACTGGTAAAAAAACTAATTGTAACTGAGATGACAAAGAACTGCTGCCAACACAACATAGATGGTACTCAACAGCTTAGGATCTAAAATCTTTCCTACCACACCTGCTCTTTTAAAAAAGAACAAATTAAAGCTTCCTTTTACAGCAGTTAGCACCTCTGCAGAATATCCTGACCCACCTTCAACCAACATACATGAATTTCTGTAAAAATCAAACTTTGCACAAAAAATACTAACAAAAAGTACCTTTAGTCTGGGTCTACTTTAAAATATGCTACACAGCAAAATAAAGTTTTAATTAAACTGATACACATTGTATCTATTTTAACCTCTGTTTATAACCATTGATATTACCACTCTTACTTTCCATTTAAGAGTTTAATAGTTTACAGGGAACAATTAATTTGACTGAACAAGGCCCATCTGAGCAAATTCTCCACAGGAAAATCATTCCCAGATTGAATGGATTTAGATTGGTGGTAAAGAGTGCCAATTGGTTCTTGTTCAGATAAAGTTTCTGAGATCCAAGTATTGTGAAGAAATGTTTCTTAAGTCAGTTCATAGCATGTAGAGGTAACTGTAAGATAAGCCAAACAATACAGTTTGAATAGGCTCTTTGGTGTGCACCTATATAAAAGTACACTGGTTTTTACATTACAGCAGTGTAAATGAAACACAGACCTTGCTCAGTTGCCTTGCGTCTTTACTACTGTCACAAGTAACACTGATTCAATGTTTCTACCCGAACTCTACAAGAACCTTAATTTTCTCAGTTAGAAAAATATGCCAAGTAAACAGAATGTGCTTAAGTATAATCAATCTGTTCTCAAGTCGATGAGGGATACATTAATTTTTTTTTTCCAGCATGTTAAGAACCACTTAACTTGAAATAGAAAAAGAGCACTTCTGTAACATTGCCATTTAAGTCAAAATGCAAAGTAAATGCTTTTAACACTCTCTAGAGACATTAACAGCCACAGCATGAATATTCAGAAATTAGCTCCACCAGACTTATGGCAGCACCTAGGGGGCTATGGGGGCAGCACCTAGGGGGCTATGGGGAAAGGAAAAACAGCGCTCCCCAGTCAACAAAAGGGACATTTATAAGCATGCAGGATTACCCCAAACCAAATTCAGTTAATTTGCAAGGCATTTTCAAATTAAGACTGTTCTCATAGATGAATTAACTTGAAAAGTTTTGATTCCTACTTACTTTTTTAAAGTGAGTCGCTGATTGCACTTTTCTAACAGGCTGCATCAGTGCATCACGGACAATGATGCTTATATCTGCACCAGAATAGCCATCAGTTCTCTTCCCAAGCTCTCGATAATCTGATTCTTTTAGCTCATTTGGAGTTGACCCAAGGTGAAGTTTGAACATTGCAGCCCTGGCATGGTCTTCAGGTAAAGGAATATAAATACGCTTCTCAAACCTGGTTTAAAAAACAAAAAAACCAAAGTGTTCCCAAGATGCCAGCTCATGCAGGTGCAGAGTGGACAGAGCTCATGCAAATGAGTATATAGCTTGATCCTAACAGTATTAGAAAGAAGCAGTTTCAGTATAACAAACCTTAAAAAAAAAAAAAAATCTGAGGCAAATATTCAGCAACCTAGTCTCATAAAACACACTTCAGTTAGTATAAGCTAACATCCAGAATATAACAACTGCTTCCTTTACGCTACAAAAACCTTCTCTTCAGATGTTTTTCCAGCACAGTTTGAGTCTTAAAAGAAAAAACTGAGAGGAAGGAATCTTTAAGTGTTGAAGTGTATTTGAACAGATTTCACACTCAAAGAAAGAACTGCCTGATAAGTTTATGCAATACCTTTCTACGGTCCCCAACTAAATTAAGGACACACCACAGATGGAAGTAAATTTGAAGCATTCTCAAGAAAACATCGGTAACTGCAGTTCCTCCTTCGAAGCAGCATCTGTGCTCAGAGTGGAGATTACCTCCCACCAACAAAGTAAGAGCAACTCCAAATTCTGCTGAACACAAGTAACCTGATATACATGACAAAGTAGCCAAAATCCATGAAAAATTAATTTTATTACAGCCATTGTTGTACAAGTTCCTTTAAGTCTTGTGGGCAAGAGCTAGGGAATTTCTTTTTCATGTTGCTGAGAATGAGAAAATGGTTTGGGTTGAGAGAGACCTTGAAGATCATCTAGTTCCAACCCCCCTGCCACAGGCAGGGACACCTTCCCCTAGACCAGCTTACTCAAAGCCTCATCCAAGCTGGCCTTGAACACTTCCAATGATGGGACATCCACAACTTCTCTGGGCAACCTGTGCCAGTGTCTCACCACTCTCATCATAAACATTTCTTCCTTATGCCAATCTAAACCCATCCTCCTCCAGTTTGAACAGCTGCCCCTTGTCCTCACATTACAAGCCTGGGAAAAAAACCGAGGAACATCTCTCCACCCTTCTACTAAGCTCCCTTTATATACTGAAAGGCCACAATAAGGTCTCTCTTCTCCAGGCTGAACAGCCCCCACTCTTACAGCCTGCCTTCAGAGGAAAGGTGTTCTGATCATTTTCATGGTCCCCTTCTGGACCCACTCTGTCAGATTCATGTCTGTCTTTTACTGTAGATCCCAACCAAAGCTGGAATTTCAAGAATGACTTGAAATTTTCAGCAACACCTTCACCTCTAAATCTGGCTCATACAACACTAGAGTCATACAGATGGGAAGTGAAATCTGGAGGCCCCCTGGTCCAACCCCAAATCAAATTGAAGTATGGCCAGTTTGAATTAAGTATATAAATAAAAGTCAGTACTGGCCACAAGAAAATCCATGATTATTTAGCCTACAAAAATGGCCATTATCCAAGCTGTGTCCTCATCACAACATAATCCTATTTGTCACATAACTGTATCTGTCCTCTGCTTGCTCTGCAGCTCAGAGGAAGATCCTACTAATCAGGTACAGGCAGTCCTATATCTGCAAAAGTCCTTTATCTGCAAAAGAGCAGTTAAAAATCACAAGGTAGGCTGGACCAGTAGAAAAACATGGTGTTTCTGCATAAGGTTACATTTCCATGAAAGAACTCAAGCTACTCACCAGTAACAGCTGAAAAGGAAAGCTCTACCCCCTCTTGCCCTTCTGAGGTGTGTATTTTCTAACTTGTCCCCTAACTCCCCCAGAAAACCAAAAAGCAAGCAGAAGATTCCTCTGTTTCTTCAGGCATAATCATCTAACCAAGAAATCAGATAAACTACAGGGCCAATATAAGAGTGAACAACCTACCTGTCTAAAGGGGGAAGGGACTATTAGTTTGGCTAAGTCCACTTCATGGAATTGAGTCGCAGAACATTAACCATATCTGCAAACAAGAGCTGGATGAACACCTCAAGTACTCTCTGGCTGAAGGCTCACACCAGTTGTGAATTTCACACCATGAAAAAAATGCCATCATACCTTCTCCTGATAGCAGAATCCAAAACCCAGGGTATGTTTGTCGCTCCTAAGACCAAGATTCCTTCATTGTCAACACCAACCCCTGTATCAGGGCAGAAACAGATAAACAGAGACTGTTTTAAAAAGTCACCAAAATTTAATGGAGTGGAACTGCAGACATTTTTAGTGTTTGCATGCAAGCTACACTTAAAAATACATATCTTAATTTCTCTGTCTGATTCTTAAAACCAAATAAACTTACCTTGCATCTGGACTAGGAATTCTGTTTTTATCCGTCTAGCTGCCTCACTTTCATTTTCACTTCTTGACCCGCAGAGGGAATCTATCTCATCAATGAAGATGATAGAAGGTTTGTTTTCTCTGGCAAGCTGGAACAAGTTTTTCACTAATCTTAAAGAAGGAAACAGCTTTAGCTATATTAATATTAAAACAGCAGAAGCACGTAACTTCAGATTGTGATACAGTCATTTCCTTTAGAGAAAGCAAGAAAAAAAGTGCATTACCATAAAGCTACTCAAAGAAACAACATTCTTCCACCTCCAAGACTCAGAATTATACTGAATGAGAGAACCCAGCATAATGAGAAAAAAATTAGAGTGCTCCAGGCATAGTTTTGCAAGATAAACTTTTTCAGTTTACACTTCTACATGACAGCCTGGACTATACAAAACCACCACTCTAGAAAGATTCAAAACAAAAAGGCTTTCTCTTAACATTTCTAACTTAAGTTAATTCTAGAGATTTTGTAAGAAATAACATGTATCTTTACTTTATACAACTTTACTTACTAAATAATTTTTACATTAAAAGAAACATTGGTTTGCAAAACAAACAAATAAAACAACCCAAAACAAACCCCAAAATACTCCTAGCCATCTCTCATGAACACATTTTACTAAGTTAAAAGAAAAATTAGGAACACATTGGGAAATTCTTTGTACTACAGCACTAAATCTCAGGCAATAATCTCAAATAAAGTCAAACATAACATCTAATGCCAAGCCAGTTCCGTACTCCTTTTGCAAGAGAAGAAAAGCAGCTTAAGGTTTCCAGCTTTCTGGGGAAAAAAAATAACTCAGTTCAAACACTTTATCTAATAGCCTTTCTTCCTCATTCTATCAACTTTAAATAGTGTTGCTCACTTGTCCCACACTTCAAACTAGTAAAGCATGGTTGTGACAAGTATGCCTATCAGTATATGAAAATCCTTTTCCTGTAAAACCAGAGCTTTTTATTAATTCAAGAAATCCCTTTTGGAAGACTAGATGGACAAATTCCCGGACTTCTAGACTGCAACCAACACGTCACTCCTGGTCTTCTGGCTTCCTGGTCTTCTTCAGTATCACACAGTAACAAATGAAGTTTCAGCAGAGGGACCCACAAAATTTTCTTTCATGGCTGCTCCTCTCCTTCAACCTATCCTTGCAAGTCTCTTACTTCTTTCCGATTTTGTTTGAAATTGGGATGAAGAAAAAACCAACCTCTGTATGGACAAAGAAATGCCACATATTTGCTGGGACAGATGAGCGGGGAGATGCCAAGAAGCAAAGTAACTCAGCACTTCAGACTGATACAGTGTACAATCACAGCTGAATTCAGAAGGCAAATGAGCTCTGTGGTGCTCCAAAAATCTTTCTGAGTGGGTTTAAAAACTATCTTGAGCACTGAAGAGAGTTTCTCAAAATGCAGCACACAGTGGTATCTTTACATGACACTGCAGCATGAAACACAGAAACACCTGTAGTTTGTTTTTAAAAAGATAGGACCATTCCCTCAAATTCTTTACAGTAACTTATCTCACTCTATATTAATTTCTTTTTGTCAGTGTTTTCCTGGACCTCTGGCAACTCCCACTTACTTTTCACTTTCACCTAGCCACTTTGAGACAAGGTCAGACGAAGATACTGAGAAGAAGGTAGAGTTGTTTGCTTCTGTTGCCACAGCTTTTGCTAAATAGGACTTTCCTGTTCCTGGTGGTCCAAATAGGAGAATCCCTCTCCAGGGTGTTCTCTTGCCTGGAGGAGAGAAACCAACAGTTTTCAAGATACTGTAGAAAGACTGAACCTATTTTCTGATTATGCTCCTCTAGGGTGCTTGGAGGTTTTCCACATCTACCCATGAAACTTCTGTCAGATGGATCACAATCTCTTTGTTAAAAGCTCGGCTTAAGTCTGTGATACATGGACACAACACACTTCACAGGCCCCAGTGTCAGTCCTGACTGGCCAATGGTAAATAAATGCTGTAATCCTGACCTGTAAATAGGTGTGGAAATTTAATGGGCAGGATGACTGCTTCTTTAAGTGCTTCTTTGGCACCTTCCAGGCCAGCAACATCACTCCATTTGACATTTGGTCGTTCCATAACAATTGCTCCTGTAAGAAAAGATTGTCTAAGTTAGTGATGTACGTATCTTTTCACAATTACAATAAATTCCATTTGGTGAAAAAAAAAATCTATGCCCATGTCTATACTGAATAAAAAGAAGGCATTTCTAAGATGATAGACATACTGAAGTCCATTAGTCAAATGGATGTTATTTTCACAGAAATCTGTCACAGTGATTTACCACAATAAACCATGGATAACCAGAATATTCATGAGTTAGTAGAAGTCCTGGCACCATTCTCTTCACTAAATCACCACTGCACTTCCCAAAAAACTAAAAACTTCATTTTAAACAATGAGCTAGCCACACTAGCTCAGGATTTTTTAGGATTCTCCAGCAGATGAAGTAACTTGCTGGGTATCTCCAGACGTGCGGCAAACAAATGGATCATCTAATGGAAAAGAGGTGTGAGAGCCAGGGCTGAAAGCATCAGAAAGGTTATATGGACCCTGCTTAGCTGCAGAAGTATTTTCTTAGTCAAGGCGCATTCTCTCAAAGTTTAGCACCAAGTCTCATCTCCCTCAATCAATGAGTTCAGACAACTGAGCTGTAATTTAGCCTTCTCTTCAGATTGGTTAGTCTGACATGCTAAAAAGTTTGTCTTAGCTACTTGTAGATTTGGAAACTTGGAACTCAGCTAGTAACTGAGTATTAGATCTTGTAATCCTAGCCACTACTACTATTTGAGGTCAGATTCATGTGGGAAGAAACAAAGTCTGTATAGTGAGACACAGGACAGGAGTTCAATGCTCATCAATTTTCTGTCACTTCTAAAAAACAGGAAACTGTCCCTTAAAACTGTGCATAGGATTAAATAAACATGCAGAGAAGTAGAAAAATCATGGCACAGTTTCCAAATGGGATACAACAGCTCCTGAAACTACACAGGCACAAGATCTGGTAAATGCATTTGATCTTTGTTACAATGAAACCAGGAGAACAATGAGGTTTCTTCAAATCCATAAGCACCTTCTAGTAACGAAGTTCTGAACAGTTCTTCATTATTAAAGGGAAATAAATACCAAAAAAGCCTTCTTTTTACTGCACACAAAACTGCTGGTAGCTGCTTCACTGACTGTGTTCTGTATTTGAGTTCAAAAACCCAAACTATGCTACTGAACTGGGAGAGCATCATCACTGCATATGAGAAAATGCTACCTGTTACTATAAATGGGCAAGAATCCATGTTTTTAACTCCTAAATTTGAATACAAGTCTTCTTGTGAAAACAGTCCTGCTTACACTAAGTATTTGTATCATCGGCCTCTACTTCAGAGTAAAAATTACTGATTCAGTTTAGCCAGTAGCTACATGGGATTTTGCAACTTCTGTTGGAAAATGCTGGCTGGATAGGTGATACAATTTTAACATGAAGCACAGGGTGCAGGAGATACATTTCAACACAGTCACTGTGTAAGTTCATGGCACACAAGTCCTTTTACTTCCATAAAGACTATGCTTTTGCATGTGACGATTACATACTAGCTGAGCCACTCACAGACATTAATCCACAAAATCCATAAAATTATTCCATAAAATTTAGATGGCAAAAATATAGGAACTTGCTTGACTGAAGTCACCACTATTTAAAGAACGGATGCTTCAAATTACCTTGAAGTTGATTCTGTAGCTTCTTTTTTTCAGGGTCCTCCGATTCCCCTTCCCCATCACTGTCATTCCTGATTTGGAAAAAAATATTGAAATACAGTAAGAGAGACTGCTGTCTTAGGATAAAAGTCAGAATGCAAAAAGCAGAAAACCCATCAGGCTGAGGAATGAAAGAAACACTGAGATGCTTTCAGACCTCTACAGGTTTACATGACTGTACAAAAGCAGAAGTACACTTTTCTACAATTTCTTTCCAATTCACCCTCCTTTGCCATTTCAACTTCCTCTTATGGGTCTGAGCCCTCTTAGCACACTTCTACATGCTTTGAGCCAGCCTTTGGGAAACACAGCCCTTATATCCAGCAACACAGAAGTGCTAGAATGGTGTGTTTGTAGACACTGGCACTTGCCCTCTACCTGGACTTGCAACAGGACTTGGCCAATTCCATCTAGTCCTATGAAACTCTTGTCTTACCAGAGCAAAGAAAACTGAAGTTAAAGAAGGAAAAGAGACTAGATAGTGAACAACTGGAGTGGAGGTAATGAAAATACATGTAGCCCCTGTGGAATTACCATTTCCTTCTATTATAAATAAGCAGAACATGGCACAGCTCAAAAAAATAAAACTGATGAGATGAGCAGATAACAAAAAAGACTGAAAATCAGACTGAAAAAGTTTTATAAGATAACTGAGCAACTTCAGCTGTTCAGGACTCCTAAAAAGGGCTGTCCCACCAGAAAGTACCATCCTGAATCCTTCCTCTCTCCTATCCCCACAAATGCAGTAACAAATGCAAAAGAGGCTGGGCTCGTTTGGGTGGCTCTACTTGTTCAACTTTCTGATACGCAAAGTGAGAAACAAATCTAAGAGAAAGCGAAGCAGTGGAGAGACCAGGCAGCAGCAACACATTAGAAGGATTCAGTCCCCCTTACAGAACTTTACCCTGCATAGGGCTTTTCATCTCTTATCAAGTGTGAGACAGATCAAATTCAGTAACCCCAGCAATCATCAGTCTGAAATTATTTTCTAGTTGGCAAGTATTTAAATGCAGAAAAGCTTTAAAGGTCATCAGGCTCACTGCCATTAAATCCAATAATCATTGGATTCAGCTGTTAATCTGAAGCAGCTTTCATTCTTCTGTGAATTTCCTATGCAAATGTTCGTATTTTAGTAAACAAGCACAGAAATGCTTGTGATGCTAATTCATGTTATTTTTATTAGCTCACTGTATTTCAGCATTAGTCATCTGAAGCATTTCAGAAAGGAGTTAAAATGATCTTTGAATAGCTGAAGTTTAGAATAAGCTGAGTTCAGGGAGAATTTTGCTTTACCTTCTCCAAAAACATACCCTTTTCCTTCAGCAGGACCAGATTCTTTAACTGGTTTTGGTGCAGTTTTTTCTTTCTTTTTCAGATATTCTTTCAGCTTTTCTGCTCGATCCAAGTATTCTGTGCATTTTGCTCTAATGCTTCGTTTTGCTTTATCACCCTGTGCTTCATCTAAGAGTTTGAAGAGAAATCATTCATTGTTAACAGCAAAACACATGTGCATCAGTCAAAAAACAAGACTAAAAATCTGTCTTCTTTATCTCTTATCAGTATACCTCACTCAGGGCTTACCACATAACCAAACGCCTCAACTACTTATTTTTCCGCTATACCTCGGAAAAGAACTGACCAGAAGGATGTCATCACATAACAGAAATTAAATATTCACCTGAACATTGCCTTGGCTTAAAATTTGACTTTAGAGGATTAAGGACAACAGCACTGGAAGCTTTTCAGTCAGCCTTTGAAGCTTCTAGACATTGCCTTAATAACTGCTTTTCTAAAATAGCTAATCAAGAAGCTGCTTGCGCTAGGCAATTTTTATTTAGAAGCATACTTGATTCTTCCATAGGCTGCTAATTTTAAAACATAAAGAAACATTACATTAAACATTGGAAAGAACTAGGTGTGTTTCAACAGCCCCACTGTTCTCATAATCACTATTACAGTATTTCAAATCAACAATCAAAATTTAACATGTCAGATTTATGTGTTAAGTTTCCAAAAGTACGTCAGTATTGTTAAAAGCACAGAAAGTGGTATTCCAAGAAAGTCTGTAAGATTTAAATGGACAGGAAGTGACAAATGCAAATTATCCCAATAATAAAAGACTATAAAGAAAACAATATTTTTTTCAAATCATGAAGATCTGTAAGTGTACTTTTGTCAGGCAAGCAACCCAGCCCACTTACGTTAGGGCTGTACCTACATTAAGAAAGCCCACTCCTTGCATACAAACATTGAATGTGGCACAAAAGGTACACAGAAGTGTGAAAAGGCATAAAATAATGAGAATATGGAAACCGAAGAAAAACTGACATAGAAGTCCATCTCATACATTTTCTTGGCCAAGATAAACAGCAAGACTATGACATTAAGGAGCAAAAATGTCAGCAGAGAGGCTATAGAAGGGCAAGGAGCATGAATTAAAGGAGCAAATTACACTCTGCAGATACAAAGACTTCATGTGTAACATGGTTTTCAGCACAACAGAAATACAGGGATCCCTGTACTTATTGTCATATTTCCTCGTGCAGTGGCCAGCTTGAAACACTGCTACAAAAGTCCAGAGGAGAGACAGCAAACACCTGCCTCCTGTCTTAAAAAAACCTAAAACAAAACACAAGTAAAAAATAATCTGATTTCTTACAAGACTGGAGCAAGCACAGAACACAGTAAAGGTTACAGCTGCAAAATATATAACCTCAGTCAAACTACAATTAGCAAGTATCATCTGTTGATGAGAGCAGAAATTTAAATACTGATGTCAACATAAGAGATTACTCTTGAGCAATCTGATGACTAAACTCTACTTATAAACACCCAATACATCACACTTACATTTAACAACATGGAGAAAATACTGCACAGCATGTTGGTACAAGCGGAAGGCTTCCTCATAGTTTCCTGCTTTGTCCTCTTGTGCTGCCTTAGTAGCAAGGTCTATTGCTTTCTGTAACACAAAAAACCAATTAATTGCTGAGCAAGAGCATTTTCCATGATCAGAGACCATTTGAGCTGTTACTGTTTTTGGATGGCCAGCTTTTCTGCTCTTCAACATTTACCTCCCAAAGTTGGAGGCAATTGATTGTCCTAGGTGGTGTTTTGTACAAGACACAGTATTTCCATCCTTTTATGAACAGCAGGATTTACAAACTGCTGAAATTTACCAGCACACAAAAACATGCAAGTGAGAAGAACAAGTTTCTGTCTACTAAGCTGGAACTAGTACTATTTTGTCTATGCAGTTTTTCTTACCAATCCCTTGCATTTGTTATGGAAAGATCTGGAAAGCCACTATAAAGCTTGGGGCTTTTTAATCACAGACCTAGACACTTTGAACTACGATACAGATGTCCTGTTCAGGGCATGGTTTAGTAATGCACTTGATAGTGCTGTGATAATGGCTGGACTCAATCTTATCCAACCTAAACAATTCTATGATTCTATGACTAACGACATCAGTAAACCTTGTAAACAGCAAAGTCAATACAGGAAGTATTTGATTACAATCACTGAAACTAGCACTATCACTCTTCAAACATTATGCCTGGAGACATCTTCAAAGACCAATTGCTTGGCTTCTCTAGAAGGATTTAGGTTCTTGATACCCTAGTGAGAAATTCTAATTATCACTCCAGTGGGAGAGGAGAAAAAAAACAGACCCCCCCCCCAACCAGACAGAGACCCAAATCTCAAGCATCAAAAAGTTCTGTGAGAAGCTAAGAATGGGTTTTTAATTTACTTGTTCAGCTAGTTTCAAATAAATCTGACTGTGATCTAAGCCACTGGATTGCACACACTGTCCTGTGGATTTATTGGTATCACCGCTATTCCGCTGCTCTTAAGTGCCTATTACTTTTTATTACACTTTCCTCCTCGGAATGCCTATACCACTTCAAGACAATTAAAACTGTCATTTTGACCACTGGTTCACGTAAGTTTAAAAAAACAAGGCAGTCAGCCAGAGGTAACCAACACCAACTAAATATTCTATAGTCCCTCACCTTTTTTTTCCCATGTGGTTCCTTTTCCTAAGCATTGTTAGTATGCTCAGGATGATTATGTAAAGTCAGGGAGCAAGGCTGAGAGCTTGAACTGCAGCAAGGAGTTTCCATTAGGCATTCCAGTACAGATACTCTTGCCACTACCTAGACACTGTGCTGTGTTTCAGGCAGAACAAAGCAAGTAAGCAATAGCCATGAAAGGAATAGCAAAGTATGGCATTCTATTGCTTTGTGTTGCTGTCTCGGAAGCAATCATCTCAACAGATCTACCTGAAATCAAATGTATTTAAAAACAATGAAGCAATTAAACAGACGCTATGGCTCTGTTCTGGCAAGTGTTGGGGCATTTGTTTCTTTGGAGAGGCCAGGAGCTGATGAGCAGTTTCCCACGTATGAATGGACAGCTGCCTCCTTGCTACCCATTTTATGCTGACTCCCTTAAAGCAACATTCAAATCTAGCAACAGAGCAAAAATTAACCCCCCCAAAAGTTATTTTCATATTAAAGTTCGTAAGTCCTGTCAGTGACTTTCCTGTCATGGGGCAGCCCAATAATTCCTGGATCCAGTACAACAAAGACAGTGATACATGTGACATCAATCCCAAAGAATAAATCGCAACGATCACCTGCTAAAACAGAACTGTTTTCTCACACTTCTAGCGAGTGATCTTTGCCTGCTCCTCTGAAAGAGGCAAAAGTCTGCATCATGTATTGCCTGGTTTTGCTATACTCTCTTCTTGTAAAGAGCCAAAGACTATTACCTGGCTATTAGGTTCTCAGCTCTAATACTTCATTACATCGGTTGCATCTTAGCCTGTTACTGAGAAGAACACCACTGCTATCAAACAGAAAATCATTATTAGAAAGTTGTATGAACTAGAGCATAGATGACCAGGTCTAACAATCCCTGAGGCACAAATTATGTTTTATCAGGCCACGGGTCTATAGTTTGATGAAGATCACCCAAGGAAAGAGAACGTCAGCTTAAAGAGGTGCCATTCTTCTCCTGCTTATTACAGACCCTGTAACATCTCCTCTAGCTTTGCCAATGCAAACATCACACTGCCAGTGTAAACACTGCATACAGAAATGATCATGGTTCAAACAGCCGAAAA
Source organism: Machaerirhynchus nigripectus (assembly GCA_013397975.1). NCBI lineage: Eukaryota > Metazoa > Chordata > Aves > Passeriformes > Dicruridae > Machaerirhynchus > Machaerirhynchus nigripectus. Next base: position 298,447 of record VZRQ01000345.1, read on the forward strand.
GAAAAAAGGACTGCATGGAACGCACTTATTTCACTTCGGGATCTGTTTATGCCGGCCAGCCGCAGAACCGATTACGCAGCCCCACCGAGGGTTAACACAAGCGGAATAGCAGAACAGGCAAGGGCTTCCTACAGCCGCCAGCAGCTTACAGGCAACACAAGCCAAACCACGCGTCCAGACCACAAGAGGCAACAGCGCTTCCCGGGCGGATATTAGGCCCCGCTGCCCGCGTCCCGCAGGGCTGGTGCCCCCAGGGACCCCCCTCCCCAGCGACCCTCTCCCCCGGGACCCCCTCCCCAGG
>VZRQ01000345.1:298943-314907 GCA_013397975.1 Machaerirhynchus nigripectus
CACCGAGCGCCGAGCGCCGCTTCCGCCTCCGCTTCCGGGCACGCCCCCAGCGCCCGGCCCGCCCCCGGCCGCGGGTGCTCCCCGGGGTAGCGCTCGCCGACCGGGTGTTTGGGCGTGGAAGGGGCCGGTGGAGATCATCGAGTCCAACCCCCCTGCCAAGGCAGGGTCACCTGGAGCAGGTGACACAGGAACGTATCCAGGTGGGGTTTGGAATCTCTCCAGAGGAGATTCCACGACCTCCCTGGGCAGCCTGTCCCTGTGTTCTGCCACCCTCAACATAAAGAAGTTCTTCCTCATGTTTAAGTGGGACTCCTTGTGTTTTAGTTCATGGCCACTGGTCCCCGTCCTGTCGCTGGGCACCACCAGAAAGAGTCTAGCACCATCCTCTTGGCACCTGACTTGGAAATATTTATATGCATTAAATAAGATCCCCTCTCAGTCCCCTCTTGTCCAGACTAAACAGGCCCAAACCTGTTTAATCAATCCTGACGCAGTCATGAGCAAGTGTCACTCACCTATGGGTTAGTAATGAAGGTCAGGTGACTTGAGACGCTCACAGAGTGGGGAGGAGGAAGTGACTCAGCACGCAACCAATTACAAACCCGTTCTGGAAAGCCAACTTGCTGTATGGATGTAGGGACATCTGCTAAATAAGTGCCATATCTTTCCCTCTGGTACTTTAATTCCTTTAGGGGGAAAAAAAAGGTATCTGGGAAACTTAACGATAATAAACTCCATCCTTCCAAGTACCTCCAAGTTACCACAGTGTGCAGGTTTGACTTAATAATTCCAGTGTAACTTTTTTGATTTGATTTTGTAGTAAAAGTCCACGGAACCTTTTTGATACTGTCAGTAGGCTGTTCTGGGCAGAGGGAAAAAGTCACATACACAGTTCCCCCTGTGCCAGGGAATGTCACAGTAATCTCTTCATTAAGTCATCTGGTTGGCAGTTTATGTTGGTAAGTGTCCTCGTGTGTGGAGGATGCTTTGGTTGATTTTTAGACATGGTCAGTAACAGCTGTTCTCCTTGGCTTGACTGCAAATGCGTAAAGACATGGTGTAGGAAAGATTAAGTCACGTAATCAGGCTTTGGGAAATGAGATGGTAAAGAGAATTTGCCACAAAAGACAACTGGAATTGGCCAAAGTGAAAGGAGAGATGACGATTTCTAAAGGAACCTTATAGCTGTGTGGTCATCAGGATTCAAGTATGGCATCGATGGTAGAGGGTGCTCAAGAAAACTGTGGGTTAAATCACGTATATCCATTTCTTTCTTATTCCAACTTCAAAGGATGAGGCAAAGCCATCCCTTTTACTCTTTCATGGTAGATTATACCATTGTGAAGCCTTTGGGCTACTTTTAACCTCCTTTTTATTTAAAACATGCTACTTCCTTGGGGTATCATTTTCTTTTTGGCCTTACCCTCTCATTCTGATTAGTGTAACAGAGTATTCTCAGATACGTTCCGACAGCTAGTAGTTCTGTCTGTGTCATCTCTACCTATGATTTTTAATTCTTTAATGTTATATTTAGCTTTTAGACTTAGGTCTAAAACAATAAGTATGTCACAAGAGTGTAAGTATGCCTCTCCAGTCACACTGAACTGGCTTCTGAAACTCCAGGAAAAACAACTGGTTTCTGCAAATGTGATTAAAGAAAGTAAATCAGAGAAGGCACCTCTGTCATTTACAGATAACAGGCTAAATCTTGCACTCCTTCCTTACGTCTTACTCACACAATATTCCTGCTATAATTTGACTTTGCAGCTAGTTTTGCCTGAGGCAAGACTGGATGAATGCTAAGTAATGACATAGAGATTATTTCTTGAGAAGCTAATGAAGTGTCATGTTTAAGGTATTACTTTAACTTGAGGGACAAGTACACTCGCATTATCTAACACTTCCCAGGGCTGAAGTTCCTGTGTTACCATATTGTACGAATGCTTGTGTACAACTAAGCGTAATGAAAATAAAATATATTAAAGATGTTAATGGTACCTACTGGCCTGAACTAAGTCCATCCCATAACTGCCTGGGGCACTGTTTCTCACATTGCTAAGGCATTGCGTGGCACAGGCACTGATGATCTCCTGTGTTTCCTAAGGCTGAGTAAGCTGTTGTGGAGAATGCTTCCTGCTGCTATACCTTGGTTTGGGGAGAAGGGGCCCACACTGCATGTTGCCTGGACACCTTGGGCCAAGAGTAGGTGGATGCATTGATAAAACAAGTCATGCCTACAGCACAACCAGGTGTCATATCTATGATTCTCTTCCGCTGTGGCAGCTGAGGGGTAGCTAAGAGATGACTAATGTTACCGTCAGAGTGAGACTGGCATTAACTGGGTGACACAAGAGCCATGCAGGTAAGGGAAGTCACTGCCTTGGAGAGCTTAACAGTGCAGAGAGACAAGGCAGAGAAGGTGGGAAAATATAGCCTCTGTTTTTCTATATTTTTCTAGCTGATGAAATGATGCTGAATTGGGCCAGATCAATCTGACCTAGGTAACAAAGGCTGTCAGTAGCAACACTAGCAAGTAAAATTCAGGTTGTCCAGATCCCATTATGGCATCTCGATCCAGTTTCATGTATGCACAAAGAGCTCGTGCACTTGGGACAGGACCTGCAATGGACTGGTGGTGCAGCTGTGTCCCTTCTCTTCACTGGGAAACATGCTGGGCCAAAAAGCAGGAGCATTGCAAGCCACCAGCTGTCCTTGGGAACCTTCCTGCCTGTTACCTAGTGCCCATGGAAGTACTGCTGCTGCGGTATTCCCAGGGGGATGGCTGCCATACGTAACCACTTTTAATAGCACTGAAACCACAGCAGCCTTATGGAGGAGGGCTGTGTCCGAAGAGCTTGTATTCCTAGTGCACTCAGGGCCCTGGGCACAGAGAGAGTGTTGTGTAGCTATGGAGCCTAGGAGGGAAGGAATTAAAGCTGTATTCAGAACCAGAAGGACTGACAACAAAATAAAGCCATGTTATATCTATGGCATTAGAGACAAGAATGAGCTTCGGGGCAAGACTTGAAGCATTGGATTTTGAGGAGTTCATGGTCCTCAGACTCTACCCCATCTCATGGGTCTGAGGTGGATGGTGACAATATTTCCTGCCATAGTACAGAAATGGGTCTCTTTGTGCCTACCTGGAAAAGAAAACTTACATTTATCACTTTTGAGCTAAACTCTTCATATGTCTTAGTTATGTTAATTTTCACTCCACTTCTGGTTTAGTTTTTAGACTTGGAAATTCAAAATATGTAAATGCTTGAAGGCACACTGATTTCAAATCAGGTGTGCATATATACAAAATGTGTTGTCTTCTGGAGTAAGTTAGTTTATTCCAGGCAATGGAATGACTTAGGGTGTATATTCCTGTAGTTCATAGTGAGATTAATCCAGCACAGCATGAAAATAGCCTAAGAAAATGATTGCAGGTATAACTTAGGGCACCTTTTGAAACTGTTCACTTGATCTTTTGACAGAGCAAAAAAATAAAAATGTAGCTTATATTCTCAAATTGTGAAATATATTGTCCACAGCTACTACTATGTTTTTTGAACAACATTTAGCATAGTGAATTTCAGGACTTTTTTTCCTACTGTTACATTAGTATCTGCAGAAACTGTCATGAATAAAAATGAAATCTGAAACAGTATTTCTCTTAACTTTGCATGTGTTATCTTCAAAGGCAATATTTGCCCACTACAAGTCTGGAGATTTCTGAGGCTTTTCTCATCTTGAACTCAGCAGACAGGGACACTCATGGGCATTCTATATAGAGACCAAGGACAAACATTTCACCTATGTGGAATGCATAGCATTTCATGTGTTATGTCTTGATAACTTGTTGAGATTGAATGGAATAAAATCTCTTCAATTACGACTTTTTGTACAGTTGAGCAGATGTGGCCTCAGGGCTGTATTGGTTGACTCATTTTCATTTAAAATACACAATTTTGCCAGCTGGAAACGGCCAGCTCCTTTACACATGTATGAGTTCAGGGATTTTGTGCTATGCGTTGTTGAGTTTGGTTCAGCAGCATTTCTTTTTGAAATGTTTTCATAGTCACAGGACTTAACAGCCTTATACAGCCCTTATGTATTCAGAGATTTTGTTCAAAGTTTAAAAAGTGCTCCCCAGCCAATGTTTCTTTCAGTTTAGAAATGTTCAGGTTTGGACCGTGCACTTTAGATTGCGTCGTACTGCCTTCATTTAAAATTTTGATGACCTGTAGAATCATTGGAACAACTCCTAGGGATATTGTAGATGCTCTCATCACCTGGGGGTCTGTTTTAATCACTGCCAGATTTTTCAAAAATATATGCTGTAATCCAAAGAGAACTCATGGGTCTCATAAAATGGGTAGATCAGGTTCTACAACCTGTGTTATGAAAGGGTTCAAGCCAGCTGGTTGTCACAGCACGTGTCTCACTGTCTTAAAAAGACACAAATCTGCGAGTTGACCCAGATTTTCTTTCTGTGAATCTCCTGTGCAATAGAAAGCTTGTAGTGTTTACTGTTGCCAGAGTACCAGAAATCTGAATTGTGTCAGGCAGTGAGAAGCATAAAAGTAGTTCTGCTCCAGTAGGCACTTTTTAAAGTATTACCAGACTCCTCTAAACAGATGACAGGGGAATAACTTTTGCCATTCCAATATACAGCAGAATAACCGAACTTGGCTGTTGCAAAACAGAGATTCATCTGCATGAGTAAATTTTAAAACTGATGGGCTGCCTCTGATGGTTCCAGACTTTATTATCATGCTAAATTCAAAGTGGCTTTTGCCTGTGTGACTGTAGAGAGCAGTGTTTCCAACATTACTGAATGGCTTATAGCCTGAATGATTAAGGTGAGAAAGGGGAAGAGAGCTGGTCTGCGACTAGACTAGCTGTGCAGCTACTGCAGTGTAGTCTGCACTAGATTTCTGAGTTCGAATTTCCCTACTGGATCCCTCTTTATTAATCCCTAAGCCTTTTAATTAGGTCTTTTATGGAAAGGAGCAAAAACTGGATGGGGAAGTCGTTTAACTTTCTCTTGACCCACGCCAGTCTTAGCAGAATAATTTTCATTTTCAGCAGGAAGCTCTTTGAACCAGGCCTTTATTCTACCATAACCTGTCTATACTGCTTCCACATGTACAATGCTTTCTCCACACCTTTCAATGCAATTATCTCTAGGAAGTCTGTTGTCCTTTTTTACCCAAAACCACTGAAGTCAGTAGCCACCTTTGCAGTGGGCTTTCAATGTTGACCTTAGATAGACAAATAGGGAACTATTTGCATTACCACGAGTAATGACGTCCTACCTTATTACATTTTTGTGTTATTAAATTTAATGCCCTACTCCTGTTATGTTAATGTTACTGTGCTAGTAAGTTTATTAGCTCGTAATATATATGCAGTATCCTCTGGAGTTTTTCCACAGAGCTTAATGGGTCCATTAGATCTCAGAAGGACTGAGGAAAACTACTTTTCAGTGGGTTACCTACCACCTGGGTAAATGCAACTGGGAAAGTAAGAAGGAAGAATTCTATTATCAAGTCCTAAAGCTTTATTTTGTAAATATATATAATTGAGTCTCACGATTTACAGCCTTTTTACACTTTTTCTGTCATGGGCTAATGTAATAGTCTTTTCTTCATGCTTTGTGATTCAGATCTTGCAGTCCTGGGTCAGTGGTCATAGGAACTGAATATACCGCTGACTGTAGGAATAGCTGCTTCACTTTCACGGGCACTAGGTTTACATTTTGCATTAGTAGGGGTTTTGGACCATTATTTGTAACTGTTAAAACTGGTAGTCAAGATAGGTTTGCAGGTATAACTTCTGTAATTTACTGATCATACAGACAACGTGCAGGGTGTGTTTCTCCAAGCAGTGCGCAAGAATCCACACTGTGGTTTGGTTGCCTTTCACCTGGAGAAGCAAGAATTAACATGTTCACCCCTCCTCTTAGCTGCATGCAGGGATAAACAAAGGCCTTTATCCTACCCTGAAAACACACAAAAGGAGTAAATTCAGCTTGTGAAGTCACACCCATTTCCAGGATTTGTGAAATATTCTGAAAATATTAATTCTAGACTTTTATTTTCCTTTAATGTGCATGAATTCAGGCTGCCAAACTGCACTAAGCAAGCCTGGGAAAATATGTGCCTTCACCCAGATTAATCACACAGAGTTAACTACTTGGGTTACAGAAGAAAGTGACTCATCTACAGATGACAATGGATTAAAAGAAGGGGGTGAAAATGCCCTAAGTCTCATTCCCCCTTCCTCTGTACTGATAAGGAGATACATAATGGAGTAATGCAAACACAGAGCTGGAGGAGAAGCTGTGTGTCAGAGTCCAGGTCTGCTACGGTGAGCAATGAATTTTATGTAATCCCTTCCAGAATCTGCTGAATCTTGAGTTAAAACTGGATTGGTGTCTGAGAGAGGGAGCTGCTTGGTCCCTTTATTTCTTTTGGCAAAAAATATTTCTGCTAATTTACCTTATATGAATGTGATCTCTTCTCTCTTTAGAGTTTCCACATTGACAAGAGCAATCTTATCCATGTATGGATTTCATTTTGCTATTTGAAGGCGGATAATTCTAAAATTGCTCCTATGCTCAGTTTGGAATTTACTGATGGATAATTATGCTGCCAATAATTCACCATCAGGGTCTTCCACAAATCTATAATCAAGCACAAGAAATTCTGGATATGTAGGGAAAGTGGCCTTAGTAATAACAGCACTCCTGTGGTAAAGTGGTTTCGACTAAACAATACTGGACAGTGACACTTAAAGCATTTGAAAACATCACTAAATTGAAAAAAATACTGAGAAAACATGACAAATGTGAGTGTATTTGCATTTTTTCTGGGACAAACATAGGGTAGGTGATTTTAAATCATAGTTCCAGCATGGCAAAGGAAACTGATGCAGTAACAATGGGCACCAATGACAAAGGAGAAAGACTATTATCTTTGTCCCCATGAGGTGGCACCCTGAACCAGTAGTGCACACAGGGATTGGGTTTTTTTCATGTAAGGAATGGATTACAGGTGTTTTGGTGAGAAGCTATTAATCCAAAGCATTACCTCTCTGCTTTTGTTTCACGGAAGTTGATCTTTGTACAGTTTCAGAGTACGTGTCAGAATTTTCAGTCTGGTTTACATATATCAATTTCCCCTTGTATTTTGAATGCTTAGTTATACTGCAAGGCTATTCCAAGTACTTAGTCAAATCTATGTCTTTATTAAGCTGATTTACGCTAAGCATTATGCCCAGTGCTAAGTGTTGGGAGCAACACCTTTAGGGAAAATAGTCAAACCTTCAACAACCTGATCCCAGCACATGGAATCATTCATTTCCTATTCACCAGATTAAAGGCTTTGTTCTCACTGAAATCTGTCAGCTGTTTGGTTGCCTATTTCAATTTTTTTTCCCCAGTGAAACATATACCTGAGTCCAGAAGAGCCTCACCAAAAAAAAAAAAACAAACAAAAAAAAAACCCAACCAAACAACAAAAACAAAAAAAGCCAAACAAAACAANAGCACAAAAGTGAGCACATTAAAGTATGAGAAATTAATTTCCTGTCTGTTATTAGAAGTAATAACTGGTGAGTAATACTTCTGCGTCAGCAGAGATGTCTGAAGAAGACTATTTTGCTGCCATACGTGTTGGTTCAGTGTGTTGCTATGTGACCCCATCCTTTACACGTATTGCTGCAGATGCCTTGGGATGGGAAAAAAAAGGCAGTTTGTTCCTGTTCAGTTTATGTCTCTCGCAGTGGAACCATAGAGTAATGCTTTGTTGCTGTGTTATTTTAATTTCAAATTAGCTTGTGGTCGATGTGATCTTTACTAGCATTTCTTATGAAATGAAAAATACTTTGGCTGTGGTTTGTTCCTGTTATTAAATAGTAATATAGACCCATGCTGTGTGAAAACTATGAAAAGCTCTGCTGTGTATACCTGTTTACAGACACTGCAGTCTTTCTTACCCTTTGAATATTTCTAATTGTGTTAAAGTTGTCGGCCACTAAATCAAAACAAAAGTGTATAAATAACCTCCTATTCCTGGTTTTCTTGAAAGATCCAAAGCTGTTGTGAAAGCTGTAACTCGATTAGAAGATCTTTCATGACTGACAGTGCAGAAAGAGTGCACCAGTTTTGTTCTAGTCATTTTTCAGTCCTACTTGTAGATGATTTCCTATGCAGTCATCTGAATTTGCTAGCATTAATTGCAATCAGACATGCATTAAGAGTTAGTGATTAGGTGGAAGGAAAAATAAGGACTAGAGTGGATACTTTGAGCCTCTGAAATAATTGAAATAGTTCTTCATGATCTACTGAGCAGCAAGAGTATTCTCTCCTCACAAATGAGCTTGCTTGAAGAGTGGGGAGAAGGCAGCTGCTGATTTTTCCTTTCCAGCAGCATGTAGGAACAGCGATCCTAGGAGGGAGTGGCAGGGAGAGCCAGGGGAGTGAGGACTGAGAGCAGGCTGAGTAACAGGAGAATCACCTGGTGGGTTGCATCCCTTCTGCAATGAAGTGTTGCCATGCCAGTTAAGAGATGCAGACACACAAATGTAACTGCTGGATCCTAGCATCCAGCAATGTCTTTGGACTTTCCCTTGAGACCTGGAAGAGTGAGGACAGTAGCTCATTTATTAATTTGCCAGTAGACTTGTCTGTGTTAAACTGTGTCACTTCTTGTCCTGTGCAAACTTCAACTACCTGAGATTAAGCATCTTCTTACTTTTCAAGTCAGAGTTTTCTGCTTTTACACATCTTCCTTTTTGGGCTGTAAGTAAGACCTGGTTATAAGCCAGCAATTCCCATAAATCTGAATAAGTAGCTAGCAGGAAGTCACAGTTATTTTAACACTGCCTCCAAGAGCAAGTGAGCCCCAACTATCCATTCTTAGGAGAAGCAAGACTGCCCCGTGAGCCACTCAGTTACCAGAGCCAGTGTGGACTTCTTCACTTGAAGCGTAACAATTTCAGCAGTAATTACTAGTTTCATGGCACCATGATCAGAATTAATTAATTTCTCAGCACTAACTAGGTCAGACTGAAGGATTCTGTACTGCTACACAGTGCCAGATCTCAGCCATCGCAGAGCAGTTACCCAGTGATGTGTAAGTGATATTTACACACCTCCATCTTGGCAATGCAGAGCCCTTTCCCCTTCCCACTGTCCAGCCTTTTGAGGCACATACTTCTATCTGTATTTCCCACCTATCAGTAGGAAGGAATGGATCTGGTGAGTTGTGTTGTCTCTATGAAGGCAGTCTGCCCGTTGTCCACCTCTGCAGCTTATCCAGGAGCTCCTGAGCCACTTCACAGTGACCGTACTTCTTAGACCTGGGTCTGAAAAAGCATTTGTTTCTGCAGAGATGGCAACACTTGGCTTTAGATTACCTGCAGACATCTGAGAAGAGCCTGGCAGCCAACATTATTGTGTATTTTCGTAAACATTTCTCTTACAGAAGGCTTAATTAGATACATAACAATCATGTCCCAGATGGCACAGTTTAGCGAGCTGGCCTGTATCTTATTTTAATTGCCTAAACATATCCACACCCTGTCTTTGTTATAAATTCAGTTATGGGAAAGGATATGAATTTTAAATTTGCTGTCTGGCAGTGATGGAAGGTGAACTCCACCTGCATCACAGGCTAAAAAAAAAAATCATTTGGGTAATAAGAACTTAGGAGCCTTTTGGAAGGAAACATGGGTAGGACCTGATCAGGATGCTGTGGTGTGACCTGATTTATGCTCAAAGCAACAGAGAAACATGTAGTTCCAGAAGGAGATACGATCTCCCCAATTCCCACTGTCACCAAGGAAGTACTGTGTTGGTGAAAATGCATCCTTTGGTGTCCTACCCCTTTCATTTGGGCAGCTGGGCACACCAGCACTTCAAACCTGAAAGCAAATTCAATTATCTTGCTTACGCCTTTTGTAGTCTAAGAATATGCAGGGCCACCTGGGGTTACTGAGGTGCGAACCCGAGCTGTGCCTGTGGTGTCGGGCAGTTTCCTCATGGGGACTGAGGGGCAGCCATGGCCTCCCAGGGGGTACTTGCTGGTGTTGTCCACTGTGGGCAGCTTGGCTGCCCAGCCAGGGAGCTGTGTGGAACAGGGGTAAGGACTGCAAACATCTTTAAAATTCCAGAAAATAGACCTGGTGGGCTGCACCAGCACCTCTCCCTCTCCCTTTCTTTTCCCACCCTGTCATGTTCATGGGTACTAACGTGGGCTGTATTGCATGAATGCAGTGGTGCCCATTCTGGAAGTGAAGGGGTGGGATTTTCTGTTCCCCCACCACCTCTGGGGACAGCTGGCAGCAGGGAAGGCTGCTCCCCTGCAGAGGACTTGGCTGCTTATGGGAGGGAGCTTTGCTTTACAGCAACAAGAAGATGTTTTCCTTTGAGCATTAACTCTCATTTGACCTTGGGCTTTTTAGGCAGCCAAACACATACATATGCCTCTTAGGCAGAGTTAAGATACTGTCTTAATGCATATACAGATGCAAAGTGCCCAGCCACACACTTCCACATGTTTTGGTTGTCTTCTGGGTCTCTTTTTCACGATTACAATTTTTCTGCAAATAGCGGTAATCCCAGTTGGAGTTTCTTGGCGTTCTGGTTTTGCTGAGAAGGTCTTTTAATTACTCATCAACTCCTGCCTTCTCTCCTTCATAGCCTTCGTTCGTTCTTGTCTGGTGCCTTTTGTACTGTGCTTGCTGAAGGCAACACACAGGGCTGCTCTTTCCTGCCAGAGCTTGTTGTTGTCTTCAGTGGCTGGGCAGGCAAAGACAACTCTGGTGTGAATCATTTTGCTCCTCCAATGTAGGAGTTGCCACGAAGAATGATTAAGGGAGGGAAAAAAAAAGCGAGAGTGAGAGGGAGTGTGTGTGCACAAATTGAGGTTGGGAAAGTGGGAGTGGTGTCAATGAGTACGCAAGTAACAGAGTCTTCTGATCAGCAAGGTTTCGGCACGGGCAGCAGGTTCTTCGTGCTGTGCTCATTTCATTGATTCGTCTACCAGGATTACAGCCTTGCAAAGTAAGTACAGCTTTTTTCTTTCTCTGATACTTTAATTTATGCCAAGCTAATAGTTAACAAATCTTGGCTGTGAAATGTAATTGCATGGAGGGAGTGGGATAAGGAAATTCGTACAGAAAATGTACGTACGGAATTGAATAAGCTTTTTTTGCTGTCCCAAATGACAGTGTTTTGGTTTCATTTCAAAACTGCTGCAATTGCTATGCTAGATTTCTTTCTCCCTGGAAAGATTCTTTGGAAGCCGTGAATAAGATCTGGCAGGTGAGACAGCAGGGGCATTAGGAATTATTAAAATATCGTGGTTTATTGCAAATGGCTATTCCCATATTAGAAAAAGCAGGTTCTGTATGATACCATGAAAATCCCCCATGTGCCAAAGTAGGATTTAGGTTGGTTTGTAAGCCTCTGTTAGAGAGGAATATTCCTCTCGTTTTCTGCAGAGGTGCGTACGCTCTGCTCTGTTTGCTCCACGTTATTAACCAAGTGACTAATCTGCACTCATTTAAAGTGAAGGACAGGAACTCAGGCCTAGTAATTACAAATTTATTTTCGCTGCGACCATTTAGTTTGAACAGTTCATTGGCTATTGAAGTACAACAAAGCCTATTGCAGTGGCTTGTTTCTCTTTCCTTCCTGGAGTGACTTTCCCTGCTGTGTTGCTGACAGTGCTTTTTCCTCAACCAAATGGGATGCTCTGGTCCCATGTCAGTCTGGTGTCTTGCAGTCTTCAATGTCTGTTCTGAGGAAATTGTGTCTTTGGTTTTTTATCCAGGTAGTTTGCCAGGTGAAGAGTTGTCATTTCTGTAGAAGAAGAAAAGGCTCACAGAAATCTTGTATTTCCTTTCTATCTTGTGTTTGCTGAGTAAGAGCCGAAGTGGCGTCATGTTAAACACTTGATCTAGTTTCAATATTAATGCCTCACTAGTGAAATTTGCGTGTGGGTTGTTTCATATAATTCATCCTCTTGGAATTTTGTTTGCACTGGAGAGACTACAGTCCTGGCACTCATAGCTCCTGAGATATAAACCCAATGTACCCCCCAGCACTGGATGGCCACCATTGTCTATGCTTTATCTGCTACAGGTGTCTTCTCCTCAAAGGACGGCTTAACCGAGACAAGAATAAAATAAATACTTGCTCTGCTTTGTCAGATTATTCCTACCATACGGCTAGCTTGACTTGTCAGACATTTCCACACAGATGTTGCTATTCCTGTGATTATATTTTAAAATTTAAGTTATATTTAGATTTTCTCTTAGTAAGCAGATAGTAAACAAGCCTTCCTGTTGGTTTTTCTCAGGGGGTTTTGTTGTAGCTGTTCTTGCATCCAAGAGTGACTAAGCAAAAATGGTGTCTTATACCAATAAAAAAGTTTAAATCAGGTCTTTCTGAACTGGTTCAGTAGCCTTTCAGCTCCCTTCTGTATCTGAAAATGTTTCTTTCACGCTGTGACAGTCACAGTTTTAAATAAAGCTGGGTGGATCGCAAGCTCCAAGTGCTTAGAAGATGCCCCAGTGCTGCGGGCCTTTCTGGAAATGCTGACATCTTGCTTTCCTGGGAAAGGAGGGACCCAACAAGAATCCATGCAGCAGGCCTTTTTAAAATTTCATTTTCAGTTTTTTGGCTCCTCCCTGTTTGAGAGTTCCCTGTGATTACTGACTCAGGAGCTACGTCTGATTTCTGAGACTGTTAATGGGCAGCTAATGGGCTTTCCTCTCACTGGGAACCTCAACCCTTCTCACTTGTCTGGAACTGGCTTTACTGGACTTGCAAGGCTTGGGGTGCTCAAGGCTTTAAAGAGATTTAGGATTTTTTACTGTAAATTCTTTTCAGTAATATGAGTGTTGTGAACTTTTAAATATTATAATATAATATAATAATCATTAATAAATGGAGAATAATAAACTGACTGACCGGTTGAAAAAGATGGTGGAATAGAGATTATTCTTTGCTATTCAGCCAGTCATTCAAAGTTAAGGGTGCAACTGAGCTTTTTTCCCAGCAAAATGCCCTGAATGGTCCTTATTTCAATACTAGCATTAAAAGAAAGAAATTAGAATGGAGAGCTTTACCACTACCAGAAAGAGTTTCAGTCTACACGAAGGAAGCTTTGAGAGTATCAGCAGTTACTGGATGAACAAAGGTAAATAAAAGGTTCACCCTGAAATACCTCCTGTTTTTCTCACTGAAAAGAAACTTTGAAAGTGTATAAAAAATGATCCAACATTAATAGTATCAGAGTTACTAATGAGGTCAGAGGAGTTTTTAAGCCATGGTACAGCTTTTAACTGGCATAAGAAGAAGAGTTTAATTCAATTATGTAAAATTTCCTTTTTTATTTTCTTACTCTGAATGTCTTGCAACCCAAGGAAATGAAACACAGGTAGCTACATCTCAAAGTCAACACTAAGCTGGAAAGGAACAAGGGGTATTTTTAATTGGTTATGAATTCATATTGACTTTTAACCTGTAAGGAAGATCCAGAGGCCTAAACAGAATAATATCATGCCAGCCAATACTAAATAATATACTTTACTTGATCAACAAATTAAGTTTTTTTCAGGTGTACTGCATGACTCGTGAGATTCTTTTTATTATTTGTCTTTTTGAGGGTGGTAGATGTTTACTGAATGACACATTCTTGGTTCACTGGGTAATTTTCCACCAGTTGCTAAGGAAGAAATACCTGTGAAGTTAGTACTTGCCCCAGATCTTCAATTTTGGGGGGTGTTGGTGGTGTGGGGTGGGGCAGAGAGAGAGGGACTGAGATGCAGACACAGTATATGAGTGTATTTTGTGTTCATGCGAGAATGGTTGAGTTAATGGCAAAGATAAGGTAGGTAGCCTATGCAGGGGAATTTATTTAAGACATGCACAGGCGCAAAAGAGCGCATTCGTGATGAGAAATTGCAGGGAGGCATTTTAAGGAATGATTTTATGTTTGCTTCTTTGGCCCTGCTGTTCCAAGTTACTCCCTGAAGAGCAGTCTCGGTCCTTCAAACATGTTCTGTCTTTTGTCACTGTCCTGCCTAAAGCTCTCCTCCTTTAAGGTGTGTGCTGAGCCCATGGTTGCTGGCAAGCTCGACTTTTCTGGTAATTAGTTGCTTTCATGCCTGAGAAATTGTGTCCGCGTAAACGAGGTGGATGGTTGCAGTGCTAGGCTGGCACTTGGTCCTCTCTTTGCACCCATAAGATCTCTTGAGATGTTTCCTGAACCTCATTGTGACATCAGCTTGATGCCTGCTGATGCTGCAAAATGGAGTCTCTCATGGAAAATTTCTCTTTACCAAGCAGCTGCCAGAGACTGCCAGAGTGGACTGTTGACTGGAAGATGGACAAGTCCAGCCAGACCTATTCTGAATTCAGAGTCTGGCAAAACCTCTGGATGTTGCGAAGCATACTCCTCTGTATTTTTATGTGAGGATGAATTTCTCCAGTGAAATATGTTCACTGTTTGCCGCCTTCTTTTTTTTTCCCTTTCCCCAGCGGGAGGGGATTTGTTAGCAAACAGTTTGTTGCTAATACCAACAGTCAGAACATTTTGCAAGAGTGCAGGGCTAGTTAGGTGTGCTTTTCAAATGCTGACTTAAAAAGCCTTGGTTTAATGCCAGTGTATCTTTTTTTGTTTTTTTTTTTTAACTTGATTAAATGCAGTGCATTTCACTAACCCTTTATACTGCATCTTTTAGCCCGAAACAAACTAGTTGTCAAGTAAAACAATTGCCTTACCTAATAGATCCAAGAACATGTATAAGTTAATTAAAATAAAAATAAAGACATTTATTTTGTAAAAGGCTTTCTGTAGTCAAACAGGTTTTATGAGTAAATCAAAGTGTTTTCTCTACCGTATTGCAGGCAAATTATGTGCCCATTCTGTTACTCCCACAAAAAAAGTAGTTATAAAAATTTATAACTGCCACAAATTATTTGGAAGTCATTACGACTGTCAAATACCACAACTGCTCTAGAGTGTCTCTGCACAATGGTGTCAGATGTTCAGCTACATTTGAGAGGTATAACACATGCAAAAATTTCTATTTCCTTTCTGTCTCTGTCAATAGCTTCGATGGAGCTGTTTAGCACCAATCTCTAGTTTCCTTTTTTTTTTAGGGATACATGGTACTGAGGGCATAGCAGTGTCGAATTCACTGTACCAAAGGGGACATCTTCTGTGTGATTGCTGGTCTAAAGCCACACTGAAATTCTGTGGTTCACCCTCCTTGGCTTGAATCTACACAAATGTGCTTATACTGAAGTGCAGCTTTGGGTATGTGAAAGCAGCCTGTAAGATGGGAATAGTCTCTGGCTTTCCCAGAGCATGGACAGCAGCAACTGTCTGCAGGTCCTGCAACTGACAGCCGTTCCTGGCTGCACAGCTCATGTAACAGCCCTGGGGCAAGGGCAGTTACTGAGAGTGGCTAGGAAAACCTTTGAGTTAAAACTGTCAGCGATGGCTGGGCACACAGCAGTATTTTTTAGAAGGCCTCCTTTAAGTTTCTAAAATAATCTCAACCTGCAGGACCAGACAGCTTTCTGGAGGCTCCTAGCAAGGCCAGGGATAATGGGGAATCAACCCTGAGAGGAAGGACATGTACCAAAGCTAAAGGTTTAATGGACAATTAGCCATGAAGCAAGAGATAGAGAAGTTATGAGAACATTAAAGACCTGTCTGAGAGCCAGGAGAGCCCAGAGCATAGGTGAAGTACCTTCTGAGTTGGCACATTTTGAGAGTATCAATTAAAAACAGATTAAATTCATATGTGATCTAATCTGACTCTGTGTGTGTGGGTCGCCCTGACCTACACAGATTTTCTCAAGTGCTTCTGATAATACTGGCTCTACATAACATGTGGCATTGCCTGCTGTCACTTGACAATGATGGCTATTACTGAGCCTCTCCTCTCC
>VZRQ01000345.1:315112-455926 GCA_013397975.1 Machaerirhynchus nigripectus
AGATACTGGTGCCAGCCTCTTTCAGTGCTCTGACCCAGCTCCAGCACAGCAGGAGCTAGAATTACAACCTGAGTAATCTCTCTTTTCCCTTTTCCATTTCAGGATGACAATGGACGCTCTGCAACTAGCGAACACTGCCTTTGCAGTTGATATGTTTAAAAAGTTATGTGAGAAGGACAAAACAGCCAATATTATTTTTTCCCCACTGTGTACCTCAACGTCTCTGGCTCTGGCATATAAAGCTACAAAAGGTGATACTGCAGACCAAATGAAACAGGTAAGCTGTCAGCAACCAGTTCTGTGGCTGCAAAATTATATGGCTGTTGTAGGTGCCTTTCTTATTGACTCTTGTTAACGTTCTCCTGGATGTCTGGTTCCCTTGTAAGACAGACTTCAAACCATCCCTCCGAATTTCCTGAATGGTTCCACACTCCATGGCCCTGCACAACAAAAGATTGAAACTCTGTCTTGAAGAAAAATCTTTCCAAGCATGTGCAAGGTGGAAGTGGACATGGCAGAGTCCTTGCAGATGCATTAAAGCCTTGTCTCCTTTTAGCATAGTGTATTGGCTATGAGTCTCTGTCCAGATCACTGCATTTTCTGGATAACTCTTTTTTCACTATTCAAGAATGCTTAAGCTTTATGGAATTGAAAATGATTTTGGCATTGCTGTCAGCAGCAACTATGTGTAGCAGCCTTGTCACTGACTTTTGCCTTTTCTCCTGCAATACTGCGAAGAGGAGGTGGATGCAGTAGAAGGGGCACAATTTCATCCATGTTTCTCCTTACAAGCAGCTCATGGTGTTCAAGGGGTTTCCAGCACCATGATCCAGCATGGCAGTCATGATTCAATCAGTTTATGGAGCTCACTCTGTGGTGCAGGGAGTCAGCCCTGCCGCCTTGTCTGCTGCCTCTGTGTAAGCAGAGATTGAGCTGGATCCTTTTTATCTCAGCGAGGGTCCCCATGGTTTCTGCAGTTACCTAAAGGTGCATAAAATGCAAATTAAGTATGCATTTGTATGCTGATTATCACCTGGCTCCGAAAGACTCTCTACATATTTGAATGCATTTTCCCTCCTTTGGGAATTCCTCCGTGTACTTTCTCATTCACTGAAAGTACCCCTGAGCACAGCCTTCTGTGCCCCTTCTTATGCCTCAGATTACAGGGAGTCTTGTGCTGTTCACAGAGCTGTACAGCAATATGGCCATGAAAATCACAGAATCATAGAATGGTTTATGTGGGAAGGGACCTTAAACCCCCTTGCCATAGGCAGGGACATCTTCCACTAGGTTGCTCTGGACCCTACCCAACCTGGCTTTGAAGACTTTCAGGGATGGATCTTGTAAGCACTGCAAATTTTTCCAAACAGCTTTTTTAAAAAAAAAATTAAAATTAAAATTTAAATGGTACCCTGAAGCTCCCTCACCATTTCAAAATTTAAGCGTTGTCATTCTGATGGGAAAGTTAAAAATATTACCCTGCCCTTATTCTGCTTTCACTTGTGTCTGCAATTTGCTTTGAACCATTCCATAATAACAAGTTAACATGCACATCCACAAGTGGAGCTCTGTTACACAAGCGCACTGATGTTTCATATTTCTCTGGTGGTATTTAAAAAGTGCTGACTACAGATGCTATGGAAAGCTTGGTATGCTTTTAAGTGTAATATCTCCTATTTTCCATGTCTATTCTAGCTTCTGCCTGCCCTGAGTTTGTGCTTGGGTTTTAAATACTAGATATGAAAGGAGCCAGATTGGCAGCTGTACTCTGGAACATCAGTTAACAAACTTATGCCAAAAATTTTCCAAGGTAGAGAAGCTGCAGTAGCTTTCTCCTCCAACCTAGTTCCCAGGCACAGAAGCTTTCTGCACTTAACATGCAAAGAAATAAAATTGTTGGAGGAAAAGGAAATAAGTTGAGAAAGTTGTTTCTAAGGAAATAGGCTTGGAGTTTGGCTGTGAGAGCTGTGCTGCTGCTGTGTTGGGAGTTTATTTCCTTCTGCTCCCACTGAGCAAGGAGAGAGGAGGACATGGAGGGGTGACTAAGGCAGAGCAGCAATTTTGTATGTGAAGATGTGATGTGTTCTGGGAGAAAGAGCAGGAGTGATGTACAAAGGGAAAAGACGGTCACAAGTGCCTGCTGTGCCTCATGAGGGAATTTGAGGCAGGTGAGGAGGGTTGGACAGGCTTCCTGTAATGAAACAGCCACCATCAAAGATCGTGTAATAAGTAGGCATTAAAACTTTAATTCATATTTATAGGGTTATTTTCGAACAAAGTTCCCCGTACCCCAGTATTTCCTAGAGCTGGACTTGTCATTCCCTGGAGTTGGGAGGTGGCCATGTGTGGGTCAGCAGCCCTACCCACAGTTATACTGTGTCTACAAAAACAGACACAGTTATCTTTATCTGATCAGTTTTTGCTGAAATGTCCTGTGATGTCATGTATTAGTCACAGCAGTCAGAAAACGTGATGATCTGTCAAGCATTTTTAAAGGTGTAGCCCACTTCTAGAAAGGAGATTATCTGGGACTCTCATGCACCTGGCTTAAAAACTTCAGGATTTGGGGTGAGAATGTGAGTTTGGCAAAAACATTGTGACTCCCTACTATGGAGTTTCAGTTGATTAAGTCACATCACCAGCATGAACAGCTCTATTGGCTTCCTTGGACTGCTCATAGGAAAGAAATGCATTTGGTAAAAGTTCTGGTAGGATCAGGTTTTTAGATTTATGTGAGCATGCCAAATACATAAATGATTTTTGAGTAACAACAGTGAGAGGCTCTGTCATTAGCTTAAATACAAAAAGCCACAGCTCTGGTCACAAACTAGCATTATTTTTTGCTAAGCTGTTAGGAATGTTTAGACAGTGACAATAAAAAAAAAGATGCTTAGTGTTTTATCATGTTCATTTAACAGGTGCTCCATTTACAAGATGTCAAAGATGTTTCTTTCGGGTTTCAAACAATAACTTCAGATGTTTCCAAACTCAGCTCCTTCTTTGCACTGAAAATGGTCAAACGGCTCTTTGTAGACAAGTCTCTCAATCCTACCACAGTAAGTACTGCAGGAAAACCCTGGTGTTATGAATTGCTTGGCCATCATGTTGATGGATTATGGTGTCAGACTGCAATGTTTTTTAAAATAAATTCTCTTACTTTTGGCCGTTGGTTGACTGGACTCAAATGATAAACAGCATAATATTTTCTGCTGCCAGAAAGGTTTGTAGGAGGATGGATGAGTCTGCTGCTTGACCCCAAGCTGTCCAGTTCTTACAACACTTTTAATTCTTTCATTAATATGCTTTAGGTCACTAGCGAGTTTGGTTTTGAGTGAAACATAACTTCTATGCCACATCAAAGTCTTTGCATTTCAAGTATGAGTGAAAATGAGTATAAAAAAATTGGTGGTGCAAGTGTGTGTCCAGTTCACACACCCAAGTAATTACTGCTTTAGTTTTAAGCTTTAGTTTTCTTAATATGCCTGAGAAGGCAGCAGCCTGACTATTGAAGCAATACAAGTGAAGAAGGTGGTGTTTGGCCTTTTAACTTACGAACCTTGCAAAAAACTGAGAAGAGTGTTGTGTGTGTTGGGTTTTTTTTTTCCCCGAAGTTGTCTTTGAGTAGTCTTTGAGAGTTCCAAGCAAGGATAAAATTAGCCTAAAAGTGATATTTCAGAAAGCTCAGCATGCTGCAGTGATGCTGTGATCAGATCACCTACTGTTCAGCCTCTGCTACAGCAAAGGCCAGCACCCATCCAGAGCAATAAATGTCTTCCCTGGTGAGGACACACATGATGGGAGCACACTGTGGCCTCTATCTCAGTCTTGCTCAGGCCTGGACTGAGGGTTGTTTTATCCTGTCAAACTCTGGCAACATGGTCACTCCTGCAATGTCGAAGTTACTTCAGCTGCTGATGTAACACGATCGGACCGAAGACGACCTTGGGAGTGATGTGCTGGATGCAGGTGTGCGTCCTTGTTGTCTCCTGCAGTTATTTAATAGCTTTCCTCAACTAATAATTGACTCCTCAGCTACCCAATGGCGTTTAACCAAGCATGACTTTGGTTGCTTGTGTCTTTCAGGACTTTGTCAACTCCACAAAGAGGCCTTTTCCATCTGAACTGGAATTAGTGGAGTTCAAAGAAAAAACCGAGGAAACCCGACAAAAGATCAACAAATCCCTTTCAGAGCTAACTGATGGTGGGTACAGCTTAACCTTGGGGATGCTGTTTGCCTCTTCAGAGAAAGGTCTTTATCCTGGTGACACCTCTATAGGAGTAAATACATAGTGAAAGCAGACTAGGCCTACTATTTGGATTCATGAGGATTAGCAGCATCAGCCTGTTTTGAAATCACTGACTTCACTGCTGCAGCACTTCTGAAGGTAGAGATGTGAAACTGACCTTCCATTAGCCTTGGGGAAAGCTGCTCACATTTGACTGCAGCAGGATGGTTTGGGAGAATGACAGGTCCTGGCTGTGGAGCATCACAACATGTAAAACCAGAACATCGAACCCTCTAATTCCTTTAAAAGCTTCATTGTACTGGGAAGTACTCGTTGGACTCTGAATTTCAGGCTGTTAATTAATATCTCAGCTGCTTTTGCCAGCAAGGGTGCCACAAGCAGATGTGGGTCTTTCATTCGCTGTCCTGTGGAAGCCCCGGCAGAGGTGGCCCTGGGTTGGTTGCCACTTGTTGCCCTCGTGTGGTGCAAATACGGAAACACCGTGCACGAGTCTGGTCCTTCCCAGGCTGGCACAGGTGCCCACTGGGAAGCACCTCGCCCTGCCTGTGCAGCTCGAAGACAGGACTTGCCTCCCCAGTGCTCTGAATTCAGGGTCATTTATGGCAGTGATCGAACAGATCTAAAACAGAGAGAGTGGGACATGACATTTACATACTCTTTTGAAGTCTGTTAGGGGTATTTGGTTATTAACTGTAATCAGAGCAGTATTTTTTGTTATCCCAGTTATTTTATTCTCATGTGTCAGTCTAGAAAAGAGTAGCTGCTAATTTGAAACTTCCCTTCATGTCTTCCTGTCCGAATGACAAATGTTTTTTCAGTTACACCTGTTGAATTGCACTGAAAACTCATCACATTCTTTAAGGTACTGACCAAAAGCAGGAGATGTAGTTTTGATTACATGTGATATAACAAACAAAACATGTCATTTGGAAGATGTGCCCTGATCCCAAACCGCATATCAAAAATTAAGCTGCAGTTTTAAGTAAGTGCTCCTTTTTGAAATTTTCCATTAGAGATAAAATCTTTTATCCGTGAGATGCAGGACAAATGTTCAGTGAAATGTTACCATATTCACTTAAAGCAATTTATATACTGCTAATGTATTGTTGTATTAACAACCGTCTTAAACCCGTTCACAGGAAAAATGGAGAATGTTTTGAATGAGGATAGTGTAAGTGACCAGACTCAGATCCTTCTAGTTAATGCAGCTTATTTTGTCACAAACTGGATGAAGAAGTTCCCAGAGGCAGAGATCAAAGAATGTCCCTTTAAAGTCAACAAGGTATGTTCTGGGGGAAAAAAAAGGGTGCTGTTTTGTCTCATGAAAACGCAAACTTTGAGCTAAGTTAATCCCACCCAACAAGAGAAAATGATAAATGTTTATTAACGTGGCATTCTTAGACTCTATCTGATCTTACACAGTGTTGCAAGGGTCCCAGACTGTCCTGGGAGTATGTTTAGAAAACATGAGCTGAGAACAAGTGGTCAGAAACAGCCGTTGTCTGCAAGGAGATGCCCATTGTCATGGGTGGCTTTTTCCTAGAGATTGGAAAGTTGCAGGTACCACAGGCTGCATCCAAAAACCAGCAGAGGTGAAGCACATTGAGCTGGTGAAATGTGTGCAGTTGTGTCACCTCTTTGAGTACATCCCTTAGGTGCCTGGCCCAGTGTTTTCCTCTTCAGAGATGTCATCCCATCAGTCTCCCTCTTTCCAGTCAAGCTCAGTCCTGCAGCCCTCTGCCTATCAGTCCTGCTCAGCCATGAGGCCCAAGTGGGAGCAGCACCTGTGGCTGGTGCATTCAGGAATCTGTGACCATTGATTAATATTGTAATCAGACCACTTAAAGCCAAGATATAAAGCTGCACAACATTTGTGATATAAAGAGATCATATTCCAAATACATATACACATACATATGTAGAGAGATGCATAAGTAAAGTTGGAGTTTCAGGTTCAAAATACTCATAAAATACTTCATCAGCCAATAGTTCCAGCTAAAAAGGTTTTAAAAACCATACAATCAACACTAAGATTTTTAAGTGAAACATCTCAAAGTTTTTTTTTCTCCTAAAGTAACATTTTTCTACTCAATTTGAATTTTGAACATTTTTAGGTGAACAGAACAGTTTTTAACTCTTCCCTACGAAATAAAGTGTTTTGTTTTGTTTTGTTTTGTTTTGTTCAGAAGCAAAGACTTAGGGATTTAGGTAAGCCTGAAATTTCTTCTGCTTCTGTTTCATCTCCTGAACCAAAATATCAGTTACTGGTCTGAACAGCTTGGCCTTCACTGTTGAGCTGTGCTCAGTGCTTGACACTTGCTAGCATTACAATGCCCTGTAGACAGTATAGTTGGTAGCACTCAGTGAAAGGGCCTGAAGATCCACCAATATTAGCCAAATTGCTCTTTTAAGGCACATCCCAAATATGTTGCTATTGTGTTAATTAGAATTTTTTCCACTTTTCTTTGGAAAGTTGCCTACTTTCTGTAGGCAGAAAAAAGCCTGTCCAAAATAACTGTGATTTTACTGCTGCTTTCATTACCTGTGAAAGCCAACAAATACTCTGGTGGTAACTCAATGTACCACTTCCAGGCAAGCTTACAAATGTTCCTCTCCCACCATTTTATTTATGAATTAAAAGGAATGATAGATTGTTTCCTCTATGTTTTGCAGACTGAAACTAAACCAGTGCAGATGATGAATCTGGAAGCTACTTTTTGCCTGGGCTATGTAAAAGATTTAAATGTTGCCATCCTTGAGCTCCCATGCCTTAA
The DNA here is from genome assembly GCA_013397975.1 of Machaerirhynchus nigripectus. NCBI lineage: Eukaryota > Metazoa > Chordata > Aves > Passeriformes > Dicruridae > Machaerirhynchus > Machaerirhynchus nigripectus. The sequence continues at coordinate 322,134 of VZRQ01000345.1, forward strand.
CAAGCATATAAGCATGCTCATTCTCCTGCCCAAAGAGATTGAAGATGAGACCACTGGCTTGGAGAAGGTGAGAGAAAACGTAGAATTGCTATGATACTTCCTTTGGAAACAGCCGGTATGCCATATGTTTATGGAAGGTTTTTGTTATTTAGAAGCAATGCGTAAGGAAACAAAAAGTAACTTCCCTGTGAATTTACCTTCTCATTCTGCTTCTCTGTTCCCAGTCTCATATTTGTGGCATCATTGTTTTCACTGTGTCCCGGTGTGAGGCTGTAAATGAGGCTTTGTTCTAGATAGGGAGTGCACAGAAGACAGTGTAAAGTGTAGAAGGTGCCCTTATTTCTGGTATCCTTATTTTTTTTTCAATTGACATGTGTTCATGATTTATTTTACCAAGGTCTTACACTTCTCCAAGTTTTAATTTTGAGCAGAGGTGCCTGCAAATGAGCCATTTTTTATTACAATTGCACATACATGTGAAAACTAATATGGCATTTCCTAAAGAACAACAATTTCTTATGTCATTTCTCTATGAAAATTTTAGAGCATGTCTTCACCCCTTCTTCAAGTTTATTAAGGACTAAGTAATTAATAATATTAATTAATGGTAAAGTTATTTAAGGATTAAAAGACTGATGACCACACAAGTCTCCTTTGTAATTTGCTGCAACTGGCCACAAATTTTAAATGCAGGGAGAATCTGTCTTTGCAGCTGTAAGATACTTTTATATGTTGGAGTAAATTACGGAACACACCTACCGTAAAATGCAAGTGAGGCCTTTCCTCATACCCGTTTGTTGTGGCCCCACATTCTGCCTCCTCCCTTTCCAGTTTTAAAAAAATTGCTTGGACGGCTGTATGTTTGATTGAGATCAGGCTCTGGATTTGGATTTTCTGTCCCAAATACCAGCAATTTCATTACTCTGTAGGGTCAGGAATAAAGACTTTTGGATCTCTGCCTGTTGGCCTGGTGTAACCTGGGTAGGGACTGTCTTCCTTTGGTTCCTTCATATGGCTGTTGAGCTGATTGCTTATCAAAAGCTTGCCAGAGCATGCACATGCAGAAGAGCTGCTCCAGAGGCCTGCCCTATGGGTTAAATCATACTTGCATCAATATAACTGAGAGTATGTTAAGCCTGGAAGGCTAAGGTTGTGAATTAAAAGCAAAAGTTGCCTTTTGGACTTTATGTTTTGGAAGCTTGATAGGAATGAGAAGTTCAGGAATGGTCTTTTTTTTCTCTCTCTCTCGTTCCTTGGACTGCTCATTAATTTCCTTTGTTCCTTTACGTTTTCAGCTCGAAAAGGCACTGACCCCTGAGACATTATTACAGTGGACCAACCCCAGCATGATGGCCAACACCAAAGTGAATGTATTTCTTCCAAAGTTTAGCGTGGAAGGTGACTATGACCTGAAGCCACTTCTGGAAAGCCTGGGAATGACAAATATCTTCAATGGAAGTGCATCAGATTTCTCTGAGATGTGTGAGACGAAAGGTGTGGTTGTGTCAAAGATCATCCATAAAGTCTCCCTGGAAGTAAATGAACAAGGTGGTGACTCCCGAGAGGTACCAGGATATCGGATTCTGCAACACAAAGATGAATTTAAAGCTGACCATCCATTTATCTTCTTGTTTAGACACAACAAAACTCGCAACGTGATTCTTTCGGGACGATTCTGTTCTCCTTAGGAGGGGCATGATCATTATGAGAAAGCACAATTACATTTGTGGTGGTGCACACTCCTGTAAAGCTTTTCTTTCTGACTATCACCTTTAAAAGGAAATCTAAGAGGTTCATGTATTGGCTGAGTAATACAATGTACTCTACATATGCAGCAGAACTAGTTTCTCTCGTTTTGTTTCCTCTCCTTTAGCAGGAGAGGAAACACCTCCTTCACCACTGTGAAGAACACACCATATTTTATTGAGAAGTATCCCAAGAGAAGAAGAGGACTTTTTTGCTCCTCTGTGACACTTTTTTCCCAAAACGAAGTGAACTGAGAGCCTGATTTAAGATAGACCAGGAGCTGGAAAGGGCTCTAGGAGAAAGAATTCCTGCTCCCTAGTGAAACCTCTCTCCCTCGTGACTCACACTCTCTGGATTCCTAATGGCTAAAAGGGGAAATGTGGACATGTGGCATGATAGCTCTCCCCCTGTATCCGGCCACACTGCAGTGGTCCAGGGTGTCCTATCAGACTCTGCCAACACCCAGTGAAGCGATGCACAAGTTCTGCAGCATAGCTACAACAGTTCAGGCTGGCATCAGAATTTGCATCTGTGAAACAGCAGCCACACTGAGGCCTGTGGACACCAGAGGCAAAAACCATGGGGACAGTATGTGTCTCCAGAAGACTCTTCAGCATGAGCTACATCAGTTCTCAGACTGGGGGGGCTGGACTCTGCTGTGTGGCCTTTTTTCACCCATTCCCTTCAGACACGGAAGATGGGACAAGTTCACTGCAGCTACGAGGAACCCTGTTTTATATATCCTAAGGAAAAGAACATTATGCAATTCAAGGATAGAACACAGTTGGATTAATAGTGGAAGTGCCACACTTTTCATGCATATATTATCTGCCATTTCTAGCTCTGGATTCAGCATTAAGGAAACTCCTTACAGTTACTTAATGACTGAAGCATGAGATAGAAAGAAGGACTTCAACTTGAGTGAAATTAACATTGTAATTGCTAGTCTTCAAATTCCACATGAGATTATGGTAATCAGATTTCATTTCTATCTAAAGACTGCCTGCTGCATATGTTCAGTACTCATTTACCTAATTACTGTTCAGAATAAAGCACTGTAAAACCTGTGTCAAATGTACAATACCTCTAGTGTCAGTCTGTGTGTTCACTGACAGTGTCAGCGATCACACCCGACTTCAATAAATCATAGGAATTGAAATAAACATTAGGCCACAGAATCAAAATAAAAAAACCCCAACTACGTGAATGTCTGGATTGCCCTTCTGAGCCACATGATGATAGTTCCCAGTAAGGACTATGTTACTAGGTGGTCAGGATACATGCAGAATTCAGTTATGTATCCTCGAAAGATGGAAGCATTTTACTTGAGAAATCCTCCTGGTGCCTCAGATCTGAAAGAAACTAGAAAGAGATCTCTAAATGAGAACACGCAACAACACCTAATAAGCGTAATTTCAACCTCAGAGCACTGGTTATTGGGAATTTAGAGACGGGAGTTCTGTTTTGATTCTTGATCTTAACAACCCGTGAGAAGCCTTTAGTCACAATGATTCAGTAGTTCCCTCAGTGGAACTACTTTAATGGTCTCTAATACATTTTAATGCCAGAGGGTTAACTGGGGTCTTTGGCCCATATCTTTGAGGGTACTGAGGAGACTAAATTGCACCAAAAACAATGGGAGGTGAGACCCTGCAGACCTCTGGGGGTCTTTGCTGACACGCATCAGATGTTCTGTACAGGGGTAGTGGTCAGAAGAATGAAAAATACAATTACTGTGAGCCCATCCTGTCTGAGAATGACTTAGCTGCAGAGATCTTTACTGGCTCAACTTCAGTGATACCTGAATGCCTGGAAATGATTGATACACCCCATCATTGTCTGATCTGCTCTGAAGGCTGGGGTCAGATGTATCCAGGGCTGTTGTCACTGTGGCTTCTACTGGTTCTCCTGCCAGAGGTGGGTCGGGACATCATGCTTGGAGCTGGTCACTAAGCAGCTGCACAGGCAGTCCATGCATAGAGAGGATGGACTGGTTGCCTCCACTCGGTACAGTTTGTGTTTGGGCACTGGCTCTTTGTCAGGTAGTTCCAGTTGTCCATCGGGCCATTTCATGCTTACTGCTACATCTCTGCTGGTCTGCTAGACTGATGGAAACCTCTGGCAGATTGTCCCATCCTTTTTTCCTTCCTGGATGAGATTTCCTAAAGGAGAAAAGCTCAGACATCACTTTCTCAACTTTTTCAGGTTCTGAAAACATTCCAGCTCAGGAGCCAGTCTTCATTTAATGGAGGCTGTAGTCTGTTTAAACTCTGATCAGAGTATTTGGCACATCCCCACAAATTTATGGAAGCATTCTCCTTGTGATAGCTTGGCAGGAAAGGTTATCCCATAAAAGAAGAGAGAAACACTGCTACAGGGTGGGGCCCGTCTTTCTCCACCTCCTGACTAATTCCAAGGTATTCCAGCCTGTGCAAGGCAAGCAGATGTTAGAGATACAAAGCTGTCTTGGCCCACATAAGGCAAACCCACTTACTGGTCATTTATGAACAGGGTGGCTTGCCCATGAAAATCCCAGGTTCATTTTTCCCTTCTGCCTCTTCTCTCTGCCAGTCCCAGTGTGAAGCCTTTCCACCTTGCAGCATGCGAGGGAGAAGGATCGGCAAGGCTTCTGCTGGTGTGAGAAACTGGGTTACAGTCTACTGTTTTCGTTCTACCCATTGCTAGCCTCTGGGCCTTGGGCAAGAAATTGCATGGGAGGACATGGGAAAACGTGCGTGGGAGCTCGTGTGTGGAACTCTTACGTGCTGGAAGGTGTTGGTTACAGTGGAGAGAGGGAGCATAGCTGAGGACTTGCTGAGATCGACCTCACCTAAGGGTGCTCCACCTCACCTTTCAACAGGGCATTACTATCCAGTGATGGAAAACAGCAGGCTGTGGCTGGCTTTGGCAGGCAGCTGCAAACTGCAGGGCTGTGTGCCTGCTCACCTCATCACTTGCTCATCTGCACGGTCACTGCCTGCTCCTTGCTCCCAGCATTTGGTTGAGGATAAGGGACACATCCCAATGTCTTGTGGCAGCAAAAGTTGTTTGTGGGGAAGTTCTGAAACTTGAAAAATGCAACTTAGGGCAAATTGGCCCCACTGGAAAAGCAGTACATTTTTGTAAATATACTGTCCCATGGCCTAGAAAAGACAGAATTTGCACCTAACATCGACATTTCCTGGGGCAAAGCAGTTACGCTGATGTCAGGGAAGTTCTGAGGGAATATATGCCAGAGCAAGCAAAGTAAATCAGTGGAGGAATGATGTCAATATAGGAGGGAGGGAAAAAGCACAGAAATTGGAAGAAGGAAGGTTTTGCAAGATACTCAAAAATACTTAGGCTGTCACTGAAAAGAAGCTTGGACTAGAATAGCATCAGAAGATACGTGGTAAGGCATAAATAAATACATTTTAAAAATAGAGGAAGAAAGAACTGAGGAGGAAGACTAAGGATCGCTACAGGAACATGCGGAAAGGAAAAGCGGAAACAAGAACGTGAATGGCAAATGGAAGCAAAAAAGCAAGGAAAAGAACAGAGGTAATGAGAATGATAATTTTATCCTTTTATCTTGAATTACTTATGAATTCCTGTTTGCAGATGGGTACTGGGGCACTGGAGCTTGGCCAGCTGGGCTGAGACCTTGGCAGAGGCACGGAGAACAGCAAAGCTGGACAGTGCTGTGCCTAAAGAAGAGGGTGATCCATCTTCAGCCGTAGAAGGAAAGCCTGGGAAGGGAAAGATGGTGCTGGGGGGCCTTATTCCTCTTTCTTGCTTACCATGTTTGATCCCATAAGTATCCTATGAATCCAAAGCCAGTTTTATGCTTTGTAGGAAGAAAGAAGAGGTGAGAAAGGAAAGACATAAAATTTTCAGTGTTGAAAAGCCACATACAACCCTAGCTTAGCTTTGATCTCTGAGTCCAGCTGCCGTAACCCAGTGTTGCATCTGAGCTCTGTGGTACTGATTAGGGGAGATCAAACACTGTGCTAGCACAGCTCCATGCTTCCCATCTCTTTACTTCCTTCCCACTTTATGCTGGAGACTTAACCTCTGTGATTAACCACTCCTGGCCTTCTTTTACTCTTAACTCCAGCGATTTAAAAGAATACCCGCTGGCTGGGGATTCCTGTTACAGTTCGAGGAAATACTTCTTCCCTTCTCTAATTAAGCTCCTTCCATGCACATAAAGCCAACTCCTTACCTGAGAGGGAGAGATGGCTGTAGGCAACATAAAGCTCATGCATTTCCCATTCATTTGCTCTATCTCTGCAAGAAAGCTCAGCTCCAAACAATCTTGGCATGAACCCTGCACACACCTGTGTCCATGCCAGACCCCATCAAAATTTGAAAGGGACTAAGCACAGCAGTGCAGCCATGGGTCTCCAGGGTTAATGACCAGTTTTCCAGCTGAGAGTGACTTGGCATTGCAATCAGGAGATGTTGCCAGCAGATACTGCCTGCCAGACTTGTTGGGCAGCTTGAGAGAAATGCTAATAACATATTGCTAGATATAGGTTTCCCAGTCTTCTGCAGGGAAACTTCATGTTGATGGCATTTGCATTAAACAGCAAGATGCTGATATCAGCAATCATTGGTTAGAGGCTGAACTTTCCCACAAGAGAGGGGGAGTTTTTTAAATACAGTATTGACAGGAACGTGCTCCAGAACTCAGCTGTTGTCTTCATTTAACCTCTTCGGGCAAGAAGGTAAAATTTCTATGTTGTTTTCTTTTTTTTTTTCCCCAAAATAACTGTGATTTTTTTTTTCCCTGATCTTAAGTACTCTACAGGCTGGTAAAGTAAACATCATTTTTATATATTGGGCAGAGAGAGAGATACCTTTACAGGCTGCAGGAAGAAAAAAACACTGCTGAAATTCAGGTGGCTCAAGAGCTCACAAAAAGGGAGCTGGTCTTCAGTAGGACATGAATGAATATTTTAGGGACACATTTAAAGATTCTTGCCTAAATTTCACCAGCTGTTGAATCTGAAATTTCCCCAGAACCTCTCTGTCCACCCTGCAAAGTCTAACTGCCACAAGACTGATGAGCTCAGTGGCTTGTACGAGAAAGTAAACGCTTTTCTGCCTGTATTTTCAGAAGGGCTGAAGGACAGGATCCTTCAGAGCACCTCTACTCACACTGGTAGAAACGGGCTTCATATAAAGTGATGGTGCTGGTGACCTGGACAACCTGACCCACAGGACGAGAGATAAATTAGGTTAATTTTCCTTCTTTACTCACGTTTCCATGGCACAAGAAAAAGCCTTGAAATGTTCACTAGACAAGAGAGAGGGCATGCTGTTCTTTGACTGGGTTCTTAGGCATTTCCCCTTTACACTGATCCCCACTGCCAGGGAAGTTGTTTATGTTCTTTCTTAAACGATGCTATAAAAGAGAAAGGGTGGAGTGGTATTCAGATTTTGTTTTGTTAGTGGGGTTGCTAGTCTTTACTATTAAAATATGAGCTCCTGGGTTTGGCAATGATGTTTAGAAGCTTGCAGAGAAGCCTGTGCAGCTGCACACAGGCACAGCAAATAACTTGCCACTGTACAGCCTGTAACAGGCCAATGCACATCCATGCCTGTTTATGCAGAAATAACTGGCCTAGAAAGACATATATAAGATACCAGAGGGACTGATGCAAACTAACAAAAGCAGTCAGGAAAAAGCTTTCTGGCAAAAAGTAGCATCCTGAGAGGCTGGGTTGTTTGGAAAATGAACTTGGCACCATTTTGCTTGAAAAGCTGCTTTGTACTGAAATGTATTGGTTTTTAATTTAAAGCATGTGTCGTGCCACTTAGGGATGATCAGAATTGCTGTTTTGTGGGAAATTTAATTTTTCTTGTGTGCTGATTGTCCCTGTCACTCCAAGTCAGCACAGAAACACGTGGAAGCATATTTTTCTATGAATGGTCATGAAAAATAAGAAAGTCACTTGTACCAATTTTCATGTGAGGAGACAGCACTGTCTGTCATGTTGTCTTTTTCCAGGATAGTCCGTGTAATTTCTACCAGTTCTGTTTTCCTCTGTGTATGAGAAATGAATGTATGTTAAAGCACCTTAATGGGACACAGATTGAATAAGCAAAACATGCAACGGGAATTATCATGTGGCATCAGGAAAAACAGGTTCCTTCTTACTTAGCTTGTATGAAATACAGAATTACCTTAACAGCAAGGCTAGAGCTCTCTTACCTTCTCCACCCTATTTACTGCCTCCTTCTGTTGACTGAATAATATAATCTAATACAACCATTAATTATGACAGCTTTCAGCACAGTTTTTTTTATCCTTTGATAGTTTTTATTTTGATTCCATCTACCCTTAGCCGAAAACAAACTATAAAGAGACAACACATCATGAATAGTTATAGAAAAGGAGAGTTCATCATTTCACACAGCCATGGAGGAAGTTTGTAATTTTTACGAGGTCTGTGGTGTGCAGTAGTTTCTTCTGAAGGAAGCTATTTTCCTGCGTAGCTTCTTGCTCACGTACTGCAGTGCCAGTAATTTAATTTGCCAGACTATGTTGAAAGCTGCTGAACCATCATGCAAAGGATCTCCTGTAATCAGGGGCTCTGCTCTATTAATAATGCTCAGTGCTGGTGCTTTGGCTAGTGTGGAACAGCAGCTAGGAACTTCCTGGAACACTTCTTTTGATCCTGTATCATCCCTCCTTACCATTCCAAGCTTATTTAAAAGTGACGTTACCATTTTCTGCCCACCATGTGGATGTTCTCCAAATGCTGTGGTCCTTGCAGTAGCTGCAGAAGTCTGATTGAGTTATTACACAGATTACACAGAAGTCTTTATGGTATGGAACCATTCATACATTCATACACTTGTCTCCCCACNAAGAAAGTTCACTAAATCCTTTCACTGTGCAGTAAGAAAGTTCCTCCACTAGCCCATACCTGCCCTCCCTTCCTGTGGATTTCTAGGGCAGCTCTCTAAGTAGTTCCCGCTCACAAAGCCGTGGAGTTGGCTGTAGTCTTTGCACCTGGATGTCTCCCTGGTGACAGCCTGCTGGTTTTGCTAAAGGAGTGGCCACATCAGTGTGCCAGATACTCACTTTAAAACCTGTTCACAGATCCTGGGATCTCCCTCCTTTCTTGGCACTCAGCCCTTTCCCTGCAGGGAGGGGTGGAGGTGCCTTCTTCCTACCGAGTAAGTTTATTAACTCCTTTTTTCCTCCTTGACTCGTTCTGAAGTTGGGACACACCTACAAAATGCCTCATGCCCTACATTTACCATGACTGATTTCATAGCTCCACTTCAGATCTTTCAAGAAATGTGGGAGAATAGCATTACAAACTTCAGCACTAAAGATGCACTGAGTTTTGTTTTCAGAAGGTTGTGGAGAGTAGGATACGAAGATGGAAGAAAAGAGAAATTATTTAGTGCAATGTCTTGAGCTAAGATGACTGCATTATTAAAAGGAAAATGAAAACCATATTACATAAAACTAACATATCAACATTACATATTACTAGGACCAGAGCTAAAACAGCTGTGTTCAGAATTAATGAGATAAAACTCATCTTTAATTTGTCTGTGCAAAGAACCCTTTGGGTATTTCTCATCTGTTTTGTCCATTTGTATTAGGTCCTTCTGTGAAGTACTTCTGGGCTCCAGGGTAAAACAAAAGTCTCAGTATGAAACATCTATGAACTTTTCTTTCAGCATCACAGGTTCTTTCCACAGAGCATCACTTAGAAACAGGAAAGCATTGATTGTTGCTGTGCTTTTCAAGTTAGTCTAGTGGCTGCAAGAAATGTCTCCATTTGCCACATGTTGTACCTTCATATATTCAGAAACTTTTCTTCTTCATCTCTTCCAAGCCTCTTCAGCAATCTGTTTTAGGCTCAGTCTGTTTTCCTGTGGGCTGAGTTCGTTTCTATTTTCTGGCACTTGCTGCAGGCTAAAATCATTTCACAGACAAATGCTGCATCTTGGCTCAGCCGTACCAACTCCAAATGCCCTGGTAACTTCTGGCACCTGAGTCCCAGCTTTCCATGAAAAGTCATGCCTGGCTTATGGCTGAGCTGGAGATAGCGTGCATGCTGCATCTTGAGAACAGTGCAAGGCATTTTGAGTAGCTCTTTGAATGAAGAAAACTCTGTGAAGGTCAGGCTCTCTGTGAAAAGAGGGAGCTGTGGCTGTGCTAGAAGAACTGGGGCCTCTGTGGGAGAGCAGGGTGACAGGAGAGTTTTGGCTGGAATAGGTTGCAGGTCCCCAGCACCATGCAATCCCTTCCCGCAGAGGGCCCAAGACAACTCTCAAAGGGGCACCAACAACCCAGGACAGGCTGTACAAGTGCCCTGCTGATAAAAGATCCTGAAGTTCAGCTTTGCACCAGCCTCTTCCCACCTTTAACCTCTGGTGACGCAGACTGGAGCTCCTCATGTAACTTCACCTTGCAGGCTGCAGCTTCAGGGCAGACAGGGCTGAGGAAGAGTAGTGCCTGCTGTGCTGTGGCCATCTGTGGGCACTGGGTAAGAACCACTTGGCTGTGCACCCACTCCTTTTTCCAACAGAGGAGCTCTGGCAGCTTTCTCTGGACCTGACCCATGGTCACTGGTGCCAGTGTGGGCTGAAAGGTAGAGACAGCCAGAGCTGTGCCACAGGACACATGAAGGACTTGTCTCCGTACTGTGGCTGTGTATTTTCCCCTAAATAAATAATCTTTCTAGAACACAGACCAGTGCTATTTGTCCAAAATATTTGTTTGATACTGAAAATGATGTGGGGTGGTTTTTTTTGGTTTTTTTTGGGTTTTTTGGGTATAATAATTCCAGAATATTTTGTGTGATCCCACTGGTATCTACACAACACCTTTACAATTCTCCTAAGATTCGGGAAAGGACATTCTATCCCCTTCCTTTCAGATGGCCTCCTCCTTGCAAGGACTAAGCTGAACTTGGTTGTAACTTGTCCTTAGTGGAGTGGGTTGAACATAAATGACCCATGGGAGAGGTATCAGACTGTAAAGTTTCTAGTACAAAAGTACAGAGTGACAGATATCTTGACATATCTCTGAGCAGGCACCTACAGGCTTCTTTTCAGGGCTCTTGAGCTATTACTTTGTACAGAATTTTTAATTGTGTATCCTGCCTCAAGCTGTGGCTCCTGGAAAACTCTAAGAAGTTAAAAATGTATTTCAAACTGTTAGTGCGTCTGTATGTAGTTCAGTCTCTGCAGCTGTTAATGACCCTTTTTCATGTATGAAGGCATTTAATTGATAGTGGTTTTATTTTTAGAAACGTGTTGTTTGAAACCCCCTCACCACAGCTCTGGTTACCACACATGGTTATATTCAAGCTTGGTTTCTGTCACCAAGTTTGTCACTAACGTATGTTGTTAAAAAAGGAAAGAGTTGATGCAACTGTGTGCATCAAACCAGTTTGGAGAAGGAAAATGTTAATCCATACCTGTCTAATTTCAATACCACGAGCTGAAATAAGACACAACATGGGATAAGGCAGAAAAAGGGTCCTTTCTGAGGAATTTACATGTGTTGTGAGCATGGGTCTCTTTTGCGACCCTCTCTGTCTTTGCTCCTGCTGTGCATCATAGACTGATCTGTGCAAGGCTGATTAAAACTCAGGATTTAGAAAATGTCTATTATGGTCAGCAACCAGCCATGGGACAATCTCAGGGCAGACAGATGCTTCACAGTGGGGTCTAGCTAGGCCAGCTACATTAAATTTTTTCATTCTTTTTTGCTCCCACTCAGCAGCCGCTTCATGATGGACTCCGTTTCTAGACCAGTTACTGAGTTTTGCCTTGATCTCTACAAAAAGCTCAACAGAAGTGCAGAGGACACAAATATTGTCTTCTCTCCAACGAGCATCTCTGTTGCCCTGGCCCTGATCCATCTTGGAGCGAAAAACAACACTGCTGCTCAGATAGAAGAAGTGAGTATGAGTGAACCACGGTGAGGTGCTTCCACATTGCTTGCTGTTCCCCTAATGGAAATGCTGGGCATCGCAGCACGACACACGTGCGAGTGTCTCACAGGAAACCTGCACAAGGGCAGGCACAGACCCTGCCTTCACAGTCGGGCTTGGAGCACTATGATCCCTGCCATCTGCTGGTATGAGTCTCACTGTGCCCCCCTGCAAGAGCATGGAGCAAGGGCTGACTGAGGGGAGGTGATACAGCACAGTGGGGCACTCTGGCTTTCCCCCAGCCTGCTTGCAGAATATCAGGCTTTGTTTCAGAATTATGGGCAGGCATTTCCTCTTGTGGTTGCTATGAGAATCCTGAAAGTGGGAGTCTCTGTGGGCAGTGGGGAGAGCTGCAGATACCTGAAGAATTTGCACCTGGGTGGCTGGAAATGTTAGCTCACTTGTCCCCTATGACATTCAAGGGTCAAAATACCTCACCCTACAGAGACCCAGGTGGGCAAGGAGGAGGTGAAGAAGGCCACCCCTCCAGTCTCTGTGCCTTTACTCCCTGCAGAGCAAGTTCTGCTTTCTACAACCTTTCTTCTCTTTTCTTTTTTGAGCCCACGAGTGGTAACCAGTAATCCCAAGGCAGAGGTTCTTGCCAGGGTGTGGTGGGTTGACCTTTTTGTGGCTGCCAGCTGACCACCCAGGCACTCTCTCAGAGTCTGTTCCCTTTGTACAGAGAACACCACTGCAGCCCCTTGGCTACCATAACCCTGCCACATCAATCCTTTAGAAGGACTCCTGCTTATTTTAAGAAAGCAATGGGAATTGCTCAGTATCAGTATCCTCTATATAAAGAGAGTAAGTCTGTGTATGATGCAACATTATTATAATGGAGAACCTGCTGAAAAGTTTTCATTGAGATATTTGTGCATTAGAAACAAAGACTGGCTTCCATTAAGAGCACTGTGGTTTTGATCTATTTCTTAAGCTGATGCAAATGTTAAGAATGATTGCAAGAAGCCAGTTCTGATGTTTTCAAAGAAAATTTATTTTTATTTCTTTGCTTGGGGCAACTTTTTGCTTTGAAATTTAAGGTAACTGTAGCAACGAAAACACAAATCAAATATAAAATATCAAATATTTTGAGGTAGTGAAGGGTAATATTTTGAGGGATTAAGTGCAAGCTCTTCTTGGTTTGTTAATATAGAAATGTGAGTCTGAACATGAATGTATGAACAAGTTCAAGTCTGTCATTTCAGCTGTTGATTGAAGCTGATAAAACATCTTTTGTGAATCTACACCACTTAGCCAATATTGCACAGCAAAGCTTTTAAACAAGGAATACGGTTTTATCCCAGTTACAATTGCCATGTCTCAACATCTTTAACTGCAGGTGCTCCATGTGAGAAAAGCTGCAGGAAGAATGAGCCTTGGATATGATCACGAGAGTGCAGCCCCAGAAATGGAGCCAGAAGGAAGCCTGGAGGGTCAGCCTTCCTTCTCAGAGGTGTGTTCTCGGGTGGGGAGCCCTGCCTTCACTGCGTGGTGGCTTAGTGCAGGTAAAGCACTAGGGTTTGCCACTGGAGGGAGTCAAGATCACACGCTCAGAGTCTGCCTAATCTAGGAAATGCCATATATAAGGTGTTATTTTATTAAGGGCCAGTAAGTCTCTATTAAAGCCTTCAGTGATCTCATCTGAAGGAGGGTCAGGCTACAAAGCTTGGACTAGCTGGATTTACAAATCAGTACGGCAGGAGTTAGCCTTATAGCGTTATCTAATTAAGGTGCAAATTAAGCAACCAAAGCTATACAGAGGAATGATTTTAATTGTTGTGCTTGTGTTACTCCCAGTGTAACAAGGAGGGAGACCTTAACCATAAAGCGTTCCAGACGCTGCTTTTACAGCTACAAAACCTTGGCGAAAAATACGTTTTAACCTTGGTCAGCAATCTCTTTATACAACAAGGATTTGAACTCCAGCAGGTAAGTCACCTGCGTCTGCTAACTGCTGTGGCCATGACCTCAAGCTTCCCTGCAACTGTGAGCCTCACTGCTGCCCCCCCTTGTGTGTATTTTAGAGCACCCAATGTACTTCTTGGAGCTGTAGCCCTCGGGGCTGGTTGGAAAGAGAAAAAATTGTCAACTTTCAGTTATTTTATTTTAAAAAAACCAACAACCCACCCTATATTTATCACCCTATGTTTATGGCTATAGAGCAAAAGTAAGGCAGGTATCTGTTCCCTTTTGGCATATGTGTAGACTCAGCCAGAAGAGAACCCACAGCCAAAAATGGGCTATTCAAGCTGCCTGTAAACTACCTACTTCAGGCCTTGCAAGCGGGACAGCCGGGGCAGCAGTAAGCTTGGAGAGGGCTTATCTCCTGGGATGTTGTACAGGTTCATGCACGGGGCTGCTGTGCTGAACTTTTCACTCCTTTCCTACTGAATGACTGAGTGGTCTTGACACTACTTGGTATGGCTAACTTGCTAGTCACATCTTTGCTTTTCTGTCAATTATTTCTGTCAATTATTTGGATACTTAAGCATCAAACAACTCATCTTGCATTATTTGTGTTTCTTTAATTTTTTATCTGGACCTCAGTTATGCAGTTCTCCATGAGAAGGCTCTTTCTTCTGGTTTTCTTTTTACTTATTTACTTTTTTAACCTATGCAATAGAATAATTATCTCTTCTTCAAAGAACCTCTGAATAAACTTCAGATACTTGACATTTCCAAAATGAAATTTTGCCTATGCATTCAACAGGTCCCTCACCATTGCTAAAATACTACTGAACCATTGATTTCCTTCAAAAGGCAGTAAGTGCTTCACAGATTTGACCAATTAATAAACTTTATTTTGCTTTACAGAAATTTCTAATGTGTACCAAGGAACTATACGGAGCAATGCTGCAAACAGTGGACTTCCATGGTGCTGTTGAAGCTGCCAGAAGAAAAATTAATGCTTGGGTTGAAAGTGAGACACAAGGTAAAACAAAGCAAAACCATAGCCATTTTATCACTGCCTTCCTACATGGGTTCAACAAATAAAATTCAGGGTAGGAAAGGCAAAGACCTGTTCACATTTGTGTGTGTTCATTCTTACGCTGTTTAAAGGTAGTTTGTCTTCCTATCCTCTCTTGAAATATGAGAGTAAATTACCAGCTAAATTATTTCTGGGTTAAAGACGTGTTTGCTGTCAAATACTTTTGTATTCCCCCCTTATGCCTGGCCTGATAATTGCAGTAATACCTGTAAGGCTTGACCAGACAAACTGCTCCTGCAAACAGCCATAAATGCGGATTCAGAACAGCAGGGGATAGCTTGGTGACCCCCAGTTCCCCCATCCTCCCTGGCTGGTAACAGGGCAGAGGAATCTGCCATTGTTTACCTGTACTGTTTTTGTCCTTTGAATAAACCAAGAACTGTGTTTCTAAGTTTTTCCAAAACTAAGTTGACAGACTGGTAACTGAGTCTCAGTCCAGTCTTAATGACAGGTAACAAATAGTTTGGTGTTTCAAAATTCCATTTAGGTAAAATCAAGGAACTCTTTGCACCTGGTGTGATTGATGGACAGGCATTGCTGGTGCTTGTGAATGTAATCTACTTCAAAGCATCCTGGGAACACAAGTTTGAGGAAGAAAAAACAGTTCAGAGAGATTTTAAACTGAATCAGGTACATCTGCATTCTGTAAATCCTAACATTATTCATCTTTGATACTGTGAGCATTACAGCAAGCATAACAATGTCCAGGGCTGAGTTGCCCTGTGAATAAGGTAGGGGTGTTGGGAACTTAGCTTGCCTCCCTGGTGGGTAGAGGCGTTGGTAAGAGCTGGATTGCCTAGCTGACTGCGTAATTCTCTTTCCAATAGAACAGAAAGAAACCTGTGCAGATGATGTACCAGAAAGGCAAATTTAAACTGGGCTACATTGAGGATGTGGGTGCTCAGATCCTTGAACTCCCTTACGCTCAGAAGTCACTGAGCATGATCATCCTGCTGCCAGGCGATGCGGCCGATGGATCTGTCAGCGGGCTGGAGCAGGTAAGGCAGTACGTGTCACGGACTAGGGCTGGAAGCCAGTTGTCTGAATTAACAGTGGGTAAAGATCTAAATTTTTCAAAGCTTCCTGCCTATTTTAATCTCCTTTTCCCCCCATCTTATAGATTGAAAGCACAATTACCTATGAAAATTTAATGCTGTGGGCCTCTTCAGAGAACATGTTTGAGACAACAGTGGAGGTTTACCTCCCCCGATTCAAGCTGGAAAGCACCTTTAACCTCAACGAGGTTTTACAAGAGATGGGGATGACCGACATCTTCACTGAATCAAAAGTTGACCTTTCTGCAATGACGTTTGCAAAATCTCTGGTGCTGTCAAACGTTGTCCATAAGGCGTATGTGGAAGTCAATGAGGAAGGCACCGTGGCGGCGGCTGGCACAGGAGCTTCCATTGTGAGGAGGTCTCTGCCTCTCACAGAGGTGTTCATGGCTAATCACCCTTTCTTATTCTTTATTAGACACAATCCTACCAATACTATCATTTTCTTTGGCAAACTCTGTTCACCTTAAAGTCAGAGCCATTTTCTAACATTTTGTGGAACATCTGGATGAAAAGCAGAAATTGTATTTTTCTCCCAAATGCTTTCTTAATCCTTTGACAGCTAGTTTGTACTTAAAAATAAACTGCAGCCAGTCTTGCTTAGAACCTATGAATCAGATGCTCTGCCACTGGGCTCCTTGAATTGTAAATATTGATCTGAATCCAGAATAGGAGTAAATTCTACTTTAAGCTCACTGGTTATGAATAACATTTTGTTTCCTTGATGTGCACATATGTTCCTGTATTCCTGCATCCATATGCACTCCTGTGTAATAATGATGCTGACAAGAGGGTTGAGGTGGGATGGAACCTCTGGAGATCATCCGGTCCACCTCCCCTGCACGAGCAGGGCCATCCACAGCTGGTTGCCCAAGACCAAGTCCAGATGCCTTCTGGATATCTCCAAAGATGGAGACTCCGTCACCCCTCTGGACAACCTCTCCTAAGTCTGTCCTAATTCTCAAATAATGGCAAAGAGAATTTTGTTTGCATGGTGTCTGCAGGAACAAGATACAAAACTGTGTATTCTTAAAGATGGTTAATTATTTATATAGTAAAGTAGGCTGCCTTTTTATATGGGGAAAAATCAAATCATTTATCTCAAGGTTTCAAAGACTAGGAAGAAAATGGTCTAAAGCATCCTGCTGAAGTTACCGAAGTGGAACATCAGTGTAGCAACAAACTTTGAAGAAATGTGTTTTCCTTTTCCCATGCTGCTGTGTGGTGAACTTGAAAGTTCTAAGATGCAAATCTGACAGACAGAGCTCTCTCCATGCTTTGAAAAATGAGGAAAGGTTTTGTAAAGTGCAGTATAAATAATGGAAATCACAGTTAAACATTACCTGGGAATGTTTGTGGGAAAAAAAAACTTCTTGCTGGCTGATAGGGAGACATTACTGGTAATCTACAGGTTTACCATAAGTGATGTCTTCCTAAGAGGGATGAGGTTTAGCAAATTAACATTTGTAATGTGCTTTTTAAATATATATATAATGGAGGATCAGTGAATAACATGTTTAATGCACAGAATTATATATGGCTTCAGAAAGGAGAAGACATGCTAAAATAATGAGGTGTCTCTCCTAACTAGAACATAGGCTGGCTTTAAACTTGTACATCCAAAAAGCCATCTGAAAGAAAAATTCCCTCATCCAAAATTTGTAGGTGTTTTATTTTCTTCTTTTGTAAATGTTCTATCAGCTAGCATTTTCCTTTGCTTACTGTGAACTATCTTGATGTGAGCAATTAGATGCTTTGCCCAGTTGAAATTCAGGAGCAAGGAAGGATGAGGTGTAAATTCCTGCAGAACATCTAGTGAATGGATTCAAAGCAGACCTTGTGAAAGCTGTTCAAAATAGGGCTCCTGAAAAATGCCATTACAATGACTCTTTTTTTTAAAAATTGAAAATAGTACCTAACTTCTGTAGTGGAGACATTCATGTGGCTCAGGAGGTGAAGGGCCTGTATCCCACATCCTTGCTGGAATTCAAGCCTGCAGCTCTCAAGAGAATGCACCAAGTGCTCTCAGGCATTAGGCTGTAGCACAGGCTGCAGGGCAAAACTGCCCACCTTCCTTTTTGAAGCCCTTACATGAAGGAGTGCAGCTTAGAGGCACAAGAAAAGAACTCCAGGATGGGTAAATTTGCAATTCAGTAACTTCATTATAGATGAGTTCTGCTTTCCAGGGTCTGGTGCCATTCCTGTTTTAGTCCAGTAACACAGGAAAAAAGTATCTGTATGTGGGTGTCTATCCTAAGAATAATGCTGTGGAAGAATTTTTGCTTATATTTTTCTGATAGCATGATTTTCCCCTCACTTTCTTAATATCTGCCTAGAAAAGACCATAGTGAACGAAGTAGGTCATTTGTGAGCTTCCTCTCAGCTCTTCAGAGAGTGCTGCTATGCAGATTTTTCATCTGAATCCTCGGGCATGAAATTAGATATTCTTAGTTATGGGATGGCGAGTCACAGCTTTTGTGTAAGAGCACTGCCACCTACACATCACCAAGATTATTTTGCGTTCCTCCCTCCCTTCAGTGCTACAGTTTGGAAACAGAGTCCAGCTTTTCCATACACTTACAGACAGTTTTTAACATGCTGGAAAAGCACTCCCAAAGGACCTCTCTCACAAATCCTGATGGATGCCTTATTTTCTGATGCAGTGCCTCATGAGGCAGGTAGCTTTTGGCACAGCCTTAGTGGCAGCCTGCAACCTCACAGCACCAGCTGCTGCTCTGCCTCCACTCACACCCTGACAGCTCTTTTTCCAAGAGACCCCCACTGCAGCCCACTCTGCTGCCTCTCCCTTCTCTCCCCTGCAGTCTGTCAGCATGAAGCAGTCCCAAACATGGGCCAGCGATGACCAGTCCTACCTTTTCCACAGCCCTCAGCTTGGCGAGTGAGGAATCATCTTACTAAATTGTAGTGGGACGACCACTGTGGGGAAAGGCTTTCTCAAACTAGAGTTTCATAACAGGAAAAGTTGACTCAGTCATATTTTCAGATTATATTCATGCAATCATTGCATGTTATCTAGTGGGGACTTAGCTGCATTTTTCTCGATGGGTTCAGCTGCTGGTCTTCTGTGAGAAATGTGATATTCTGCCCACAGCAGTGCTGAGCACAGCACCTGTTGGCCAAAAATATAGGCATTGCTCAGCCCACAGCCACCCTCCAGACACCAGGAGGAAACACTGTGAAAAAACTGACTGATGCTTGTGACGCAGAGCAGCCTCCAGGGTCAAAAGATGAGAGCTTTGGCAGCTTGGAGCCCATTTCATTGCTCATGAATGGTGATGAATATGAAGCATCTTGGAAGACATGCCCAGGGGCCTTTGGTGTATCTTTTGTACCCCAGACAGGAGCAACTCCACCTCGCTGCCTTATTTGCTTGTTGCTTTGTGCAAACCTTCCACAGGTGCCGACTGGCACTGACTGTGGAGCTCAACAAAGGCCTCAGGAGCCCCACATACATTTCAAGCCATAACTGTTGATGCCTCAAGCTCCCCACACTGTTCTGCTGAAACATGTGGGCTAAGCCTAGGGTACAGGAAATCAGATCCATAGCTGGACTACAGCAGCAAATATCCGGAACTGAGAACCTCAGCTATGCTCCCATACCAGTGTCTGACTTCCTGTGGTGTTGTGGGAAAAATCCACACCCAGTACTATGCACTTCAGTGAACCACAGTGTCTGAAGGTTGGTCAGTGCTTTGAAACCATGTAGCAGTTCTTGCAAAAAGCCAGGATGTTGACTACATGAGCATGTTTACACAGAGTACAGAGTTTAGAAAAAAAATTGAGGAGGTGAAAGTGAGTGTGGAGCTAGCTGGAGCAGACAGGGGAAGAGTCTTCTTTGCGGAAGTTAATGAAGAAGGAACTGAGGCAGCTGCTGCTACAAGGGTGACCAAAAGAATGCTTTACCTCCACATTCCTTACAAGTTCAGAGCTGACCTCCTGTTCCTCTTGTTGATCAAACACAATCCAAGCAAGAACGTTCTCTTCTTTGGCCGATGAGCCCCTTAAGGGTGGAGCAGATTCTTCTTCTTTCTGCCCGAAGAGAGCACAATACTGTGGTAGAAAGGAGTAAGGCATAAATAACATGTTGCTATGAAGTGACACTGACATTTCCTGATATCCATATTCTTGACCCCAAGAGAAAACACCAAGTTGCTTCGGCAAGACAACTGGAAAAATTATAATGGGCCTTTTCTGTTTTGAGCTCCTCTCAAACAAGTGAACACACTTGATGGAGCTTATTTTATTCTTAGCCATGAAAACTCCCATTGCAGTGGAGTTGTTTAAACAGTTGGATGATGCACTGTATAAATCAGAAGTCCAGCATGGTGCCTCCCCTCTCCAGCCACATGACAAGGCTGATGGTGGGATGTGTTGCAGGCCTCTGTCCCCAGCCACTGGTCCCAAGCCAGAGACAACTCAGTGCTGAAACTCCCACTTTCCTCCCACGTGTAACCCCATCTCCAGTGCCTAAACACCACCATGAGGGAAGGGTCTTGGCTGCCCATGAACGCAGGTCATGTTCATGTCCTCAGTGAGTCTCCATACAGATGTTGGGTGTGGAGATATGTAGAGATTTGTCCCACACTCTTCTCCTCAGGTACTCTTTCCAGGACCTCCTTTTGGAAGTAGTAAAGTGTGGCAGCAATAAAAGTAATCAAAGCATTTAATTGGTATGGCTTTTTCGAACCTTGATTTGAAAGTTGCCTTAGGCACTCAATGCTTTGGAATATCTGCCACATGTCTTGTCTCTTGCCTGCTGTATTTCATCCATGAACTAAAAGCACAGCGAGGTGTAATTTACCACCACCAGGAATCTGAATGTCTTTCACCTTCATTTCTCTGACCCATCATTCTGAAAATAATAATGAATGCAAAAGGTAGAGGTTTTTTAGTATCACTGTGAAACTTTCTAAGAAAATTCTTCTCCAGTGCTCTGATGTTTGACTTGTGCCTGAAAAACCATGCTCCTTGGAGACCGTTTGGCCTTGGAGGAAGATTGTTCTAAGTCTACAATTTCTCACCCTGCCAGTTCTGTGAACATCTGCCTGACGAATGGGGAATCATTTTACTAAACAATACAGGGGCGACTGCTGAGGGGAAAGTATTTCCCGATCCAGAATTCCATGATGGATGAAAGTCCCTCTGAAGTACCATATTATTTTCAGAATATATTAACTCAATTGTCTTGCGCCTGCACTGGGGTGCACTGAGTGTGACTGGGATGGAGCTGGCTGTGTTCACAGCAGCTTGCGTGGTGGTCTTTTGGGGTTTCTGGCTAAAACAGTGTTGATATATTTTGGCCGTGGCTGAACTGTAGTGCAAAAGTAAATACGGTCTAATTCTGGTCCCTTCTGCCTATACAATTTTCTGCAATTACACAACAGGAGTTTACAAGCTATTAAAATATCAGTGAACAAGTATTGGTGGAGTTATGGTAGATTTACAGTCATGTCTGAGAAAAGAATTCAGCTGAGCAGGAAGAAAAAATGGCTGTTTTGGAGCCTCAATTTAGAAATGAGCACACAGAGTTTTATTTCTTCATGTAGCACAAAAGCAGACAAAGGGAGAATATATTTATGGGTACATCCTGTTTCTGGTTTACAAATACAGGAGGAAAAAATTAACCATGTCTTAAATATACAGTAAACTGCAGCTCTGAGAATGAAGACGTAGTGGAACACTTTCCCCACTCTCAAATGAGAAGGCTTGCTGGCAGGGTCAGAGCTTTGAAGTCACCTCACAGGCATTTGATGGTGTTCCAGATCCTGTTTACCTCCCGTGGCTTACTGGTAATGTTTACTTTGTACAAGAAGGAGGTTTAGGGAAAGGGCCAAATGGGACTTTCCCCCTGCAGCAGCACTGGCTGTGTGTGCTTCTGTACCATGGGGACTCTGTTCCACTGGCACACAGAGAGCTGCAAGGGAAGTGTTGTGTCATGATTTCCCCCACACCCTTAACGTCCCTTCATCAGCACCTTGTAGTTAGATAACTGCCTTCATCTGGAACAACGCGAGGCACTTCTGTGTGTGAATTTCACCAGGGTGTCCCAGGCCAAATACTGAAGCTATTGGACATCATGTTCTGTCAAAACATTCTTGTTTGCATCCAGTGATTACTCAAGAACACAATAGCAGGGACTACCCTACTCATTCTGCATGAAATAGTGGTTCTTGGAAGCAGAATGTGTTAAAGTCAAGTTTTCTTAAATATCTTATTCTGTGTAGTAAAAGTATCTTGTTTTATGAAGGTTGTTGGTAACTGGTGCTGGTCACAGGCTCCTCATTAGATTATACACAAATGTTTACAACCAGCTGGGATACAAGTATCAGGGATTCACAAGGTGATGTGTCTGGGTTACAGCCAGGCCAGAAAAGAAAGGGCTGTCAAATTTTATCCAGGATAATATGAGAGCAACATCTTTATCAATGGTAAAAATCAGTGGACCTGAGGGAAAGCAGAAATGCGAAGACATGTAGAGAATTCATTTTCAGGACAGTTCAGTGGTTACCCCAGCCACGTAGGAATTTGAACTGCAGAATGATGAAATTATTTATTGTACAAATTCCATGGCAGTATGTGAAAAACCTACCATCTACATACCAATATTGTTCTGTGGCCTGAAGAAGAACCTTTTTCCACGGGAACAAATTCTCTTTTCACACCTCACCTGGAGCAGAATCAATTTACATTGGATGAAAATTGGACCCTGTGTTTTCAATTTATCCACCTCAGTGGATCCACGCCAGTTCCCCACAGTGCTTGGCTGCTTAGGAAGGGTATTTTCGAATCTCATTTTGTTTTCAAAACTCAGTCACTAACAATATGTGCACAATATTGGCAAATACTTATGCTCCATTTCTGGACCTATGATACATCTGATTTCACTAGCTGTAAGGACTGGGAAGAATATCCACACTAACATGTACACTAACATATAGGGCTCCTGAACCACTGCATAATTTGACTAGCTATGGAAATCATACCACAAGGATTGTCACAGGAATGAGGAAGAACAATTATTTTTAACATCCAGACTGGTGGCCAAAAGCAATACCTTTCTCCTTAGAGTGGTGAAAATCACACAATGTGCTACAGGGCTGAGCAGCCCTGAAGGGTGTTTCAGGTTTCCAAGTCCATAATTTGTTAAAGTAGCTCAGTAGCAAACAATACCCGCAGGTTTTGGGTAGTGTGGCTGGTGCAGTACTAAGTTCCTGGTTATGAGTACATCTACAATAATTACATTTTATGACCAGGGAGACACTCCCAAATTCTATGTCTTGTACAAAGGATAAATTGACTAGTAAGTATTTGAACAACTTGGCCATCAGCACACATCAAAGTTTAAAGACAACTGGCTGTAACAGTTTTAATTTACAGTCAAGACAACTTAGGACAAAGTTGAGTTAAAACTTCAGAAGTAAGGAAGAACAGAAATGTAACAGAGGTTTGGAAACTCCTTGTCTAGAAGCTTCAAAAACAGGTTACACGACACCTATCAGCTGTAATCTAGATCTTTCATCCTGCCTTAGGGCAGCAGATGCACCAGGAATCTCAAAGCTCCTTCCAGCCACAGTTCTGTCATTTCTAACCAAAGTTAACAACAACAGCTCCGTTGCATGAAAATATCTATTATCTTTTTCACTGGCTAAGCAATATAGAAAAACAGACTCTTTCTTAAAATGCAAAGGAAATGTCCTATTTTCTACTGCATCCCACAATGATGACTGACACGAAAAGTTATGCACTGAGGCAGAGCCAGGGGAGGAATACTTACGGATATTCTGTATCACACAGCTTTAAAAAACGCTGCACTTGCTATTAAGGTAAAGAAACCTGGCTTATAAAATTATTTAAATTGCCACAAAGAAATGATATCCAGAAATACTATAAATGAGATCACTCACAAAGTCTGAATGAGCATTATAAAACAGGGTCATCATGCAGAAATATTTATCTGTATACTCATAACACCTTACACTATGGAAGTCTGTTAAGAAGACACATGCAGACATCCCTGCCTACAAATGTAATTTCCTTTTAATCAAAGCTCATGAACAAGTGAGAAAGGGTGTGAGCAGAGAAGGTACAACACGCAGAACTGGCTGTATTGCTAGAGCTATTTTTGGATGCTGATAAATGAGTCAAAGATAAAGGATATTTTGATGCTATTTTGTGTCATGTCTAAATTTTCCTGGAGTGTAAATGGGGTTTATTACAATAATGAAAAGCTTCTGGTGCACAAAGAAGTTCAAGTGGGAAAACTGTTCTGGGCTCACTTTTCCCCTGGCAAGTTGAATGATCAGCATGAGGTGGCCCAGGTCTCTGCAAAGTTCACGCTCATCAATTCCTGCACCTTGTTGCCAGTAAATTCAGTATTGGGGAGTCAGCAGACAGCAGTGCTATTTACAAGCTGATACTTGGTTTTCAATAGGTTCCTGACTCATACAGCCTGAAGATCACAGAAATGAATATCAGACTCTGCTCATGAGGTGCTTCCCAAATGAGCAGAGACCATCAGCAACATCTCAAATCTCTCAAACTTCCTCAACTTCAAGAGGTATTTTTCTGTCATGCTAAAGTTTCTGTGGATCACCACAGATACTTTATCACCCTAATTGTTCTGATATATTGTATAGGACTCGTTATTTGTTGTAGCAGTTGTCTGACAAACAGGGAGGAGGGCCCTCTTGGCCAGTGAAAATCAAAGGAGTCCTTGTTTTGTTCCTGCTGTTCAGCAGCTCCACTTATCTAATGGTGCCTTTGCTCACAGGCAACCTCAGGCAAACCAGGTACTCTGTAATTACCACCTGAGCAGGGTGGTAGCAGAATGTGCATTTTGTAAGATGAAAGGGACCAGAAAAGCCTTTGCTGTTAAACTTGACATCAGCCTCTGGTTCCTCGACAAGAATCTGCTTCCCTGCTACATCCTGCAGACACTGACAGCAAGGGAAGCATATGGCTGCAAACAGTGAGAAAAAAGCCAAGAGAGAACTGTAGACATCCAAGTTTCTTGCATTCTCTCAAAGTAAAGAATAATCACAAGGGATATGCTGGTGGTCAGTTCTGCTACAGACTGAGTAATTGCTTCTTGCTGTGAGGTTGTGTTCTGCTGATTGACATCACCAGCTGGATGTCTGGCCTCAGAGACGGCCTTCCTGCACTTACCTCATCCATGCCATCAGAGCTCTTTGTGGTTTAAAAATCATATAGAGAAGTCTTCATTCCCTTGGTCCTGGCTCCAAGACCTTCAGAAACATTAAAAAAGTGTTGCTGGAAAGCGAAGGAGAATTTTGAGACTTTCGGCCCAAATAACTGCAAACAGGTAAAGAGTGCTGGACAAAAACGTATCCCTAAGGATGTAACGCTATTTACAGTCTTACCTAAATGTGTGGAATTTTAGGTGTAGAAAGCAGGTCAGTCTTCAAGCCATTCCTCTGTGCCTGAAAGCAACTTTACTATGACAAACATCTGACCACCAGCGAAAAGGGCTGTCTTTGAAATCTGCATTCCTGACAGAGTAGTCTAACTATCTGAAACAAAATCTGTCACTTCCTTTGTACTTGCAGTGCTTTTACTTCTTCATCTTCCTTTCCACACAGTGCATCTCAGCAACTACTTCTCTGTAACCTTTAGAAAAGGTTCTCCTGCTATTGATCCTTTCCTGTTAGGAAGCTTATCCATGGAAAGGAATAAAGAGAGTCTCCTGATTCTGAGACTGCTGTGACCATCTTCAACCCTCTTCATTTTTCTCTGACCTGCAATGAACCTCTGCACTATTCAAAGAGCAAGAAGGGAGTCACAGATCTGGAAAATGTGGTACAAGTCCTAGTCCAGCCCTCTGTTCAACAGCAGGATGAGCTGTAACTTTGCCTTTCCCAGCAAGCACTTGCATAGTGAGTCTCCTCAAAACCTACAATTCAGGAGATCTTCCAATCTGCTTGAAGAAAAACTCTTGGGTTTCTCAGACATTTCCATTAAAAAACTATCTCTGTCTAAGCCACGCTCTAACCTACACTAAACTAACCTAGAAGGGAATAGCAAAGCAGGGGACTAGAAGAATAGCAGAGAATGTTCCTTTCTGGGAATGAATGCTTGTCCAGCTCCATTATCTATGATTTGAACGCTGACAGAAAATGACTCACGTGAAGCAAACCTCCACCAAATGGAACAACGGAGCCACAGTTAATCTTCAGATTAACTCAAAATGAATTAAGAACAGAAGTACCTACAAAACCAGAGAAATAACAAACAATGATGAAGAAACCTGGAGAAACCTGTTTGCTTGAGACAGTCAAGACAAGAGCTCAAAAGTATTAGAAAACTAAGCAGGGGCTAAGAGAGTAGTGTTTCACTCTGCAAGCATATTAGATAACTTGAACTTTGCCTTAACAGATTCCTACACAGAAGAATGCATTTTAAGGGTACTCGTGGCTGTAGCACTTACCTCTGTGCCCAAAGGGCATTATTTCCTGTGCTTCAGGATTTCAGTTTTCAATTCACTATATTAATTTGGATTAAAAATTGCCAGTATTCAACCAAATACTTGGTTGTGTCTTGCTGCTTGAAAACCATCTCCTTTCTGTTCTGGGAGACACCTGGATGCTACCCTGACTTTAAACTGTTACATCTTGCAGCTCCTACCTGTATACTTTCCCCCTCTTATATTCCACAACATTTTTCCTCCAAGTGTGCTATGCCAAGTGCAAAATCAAAATCAGAACGCAGAGAACAGCCCATCACCACAAGAAAGCGAACAGCATCTCCCCAGTTCTGCCCTGTTGTTCCCTTTTGGTGACAATGTGAGTGTAGGGGCATCCGTTCAGTGCAGGTAGCTTGGGATGCAGCTGCAGGCTGAGCTCTGGGTGGGAGCCCCGGGCAAGGGGCCATGAAGTGCCCACCATCTACAGAACAAAGGGCATGGGGACCTGTGGTCTGGCCTCAGAGACACAGCAGGAGCCAAGGACCTTGGACTTTTCCGCACTTAGACTGGGAGGGTATAAAAGCCCAGGGTTTCCTTTGTTTGGGGTCCCTCCTTGAAGGCACCAGCTCAAGCTGATATTTTGTTATTGCACCATGATTAAATTATTTTAAGGATTGAGCTGTCTGAGGCTCTGTGATGGTAAGGAAATCTGGTGTGACTGTGAGTGGGGGGCGTGCAGCTGCGAAGTGGCCTTGATCCTGGCTTGGGTGGTGCAGGTGTGACTGCCAGAGTGGCTCCTGGATGGTCACACAGGGAAGTTTCCTTAGCACTGAGGAACAGGCTCAGCGGGTGGGTTTTTAAGTGACTGTGTGGAGAGCAAAAACCAGGAAAGCAAGCTGGATGCTTTGGGAAATTTTCTTGCCCCAGTGTTAAGCAAGTTAAACCAGACTCCACGGCTTTCATTCCTTCAGGCAAAATCTGTGCAGGTCTGACCCTCGTTCTCAGGGCTTTAATGAACAGTGTGTTTTTAATTTCTATTTCCTCCCAAGAAAAAGCTCTGAGAAATTTCAAACCGAAAGAGAATTAAACCCATGAGTACTTTATGACTGATAGGAAACTGCCTTCAGAGCTTCCTAAATACCAGATAAGCCTAGCATCTGGCTGGGTTGATATGTAAATATATGTTAGCAGTGACAACTAAGTACTTGTTACAAAACAGTGTCATAAGTGTTAGTGCTTGCAAACACTCATGCAAATACTTGCCCACCCACACACCATATCAACCTAAATGTGAAGAAAGATTGCTTTTCAGGAAAATAGCACCAGAAATATACTACTTCTTATAAGTAGGTTGCTCTGTCCCTGCTGCCTATGCCCTGCTGAAGCAATATAAGACAATGATCAGGCTTCCTCAGAGACACTGGCAAAAATGAGGAGTATTGAGAAGTCCTGGGCTAAACTTAGGACTAAATCAGTGGGCTGGCTATATCATTATAATTTTTTCTACTACAAAAACTATATGTTGCATTCATTGGTGCCGCTTCTGATGTCAAAACACATCAAAATCTGTAGAATTTACATTTTACAGGTAAAAACCCCTCTGAAATCACCTTTGTTTCTAGGAGTTTGCTTTATTTTTTTATAACTACATAGAATTTTTTTTACCTCTTATTATGCATTTAAAATTGTGACTACTTTCTGAACTCCTACGGATATGGAAAAATTCAAGATTCCACAGCAGGTCCCCTGATTATACTAACTGGTTGCAACAGACAGGAATATGATTCATCATGAGTGAAATTTATGCTGCCACTGGGAGTGGCAATGGTTTTATATCCCATTGCTTCAGCAGCCCCATCAACAAGCTCGACTGTCAAGTTGACACCGTCAGTCCTGAGGAGAAGGTAAATATCTCCATGGTCTTTAATTCTAAATGACAGAACTAGGAAATGTCTACGGATCGATATGTCCATTAGTAATATACATATGTGCTTGGCACATATATGTGGCATGTGACGTATTTTGAAAAAGTGAGAATATTTCCAAGTTGCATACATTAAAATGTATGGGCTGTGTGATGAATCTGTGCTTAACTTGCACAATGCTACTTCTAAACTTCTAAACTTTCCAAGTGTGTGTCTAAAGATTAAAACCATTTGCCACTTCTTCTGTATGACCCAGATTGGTAATTTATAAAAGCATAATCTTTCTATAATGCTCCCTCTTTCAAATGTTTATATGGATAATTTAATTCTTCTTGTGTAATAGGGGAAATATGTTTACTACATGAGTGAAGGAAATTATTCAGACTCAGTTAGAATCAAACCAAAAGTGACTTAGAATAGTGGAACTTCTAAAATACTAAACTGACTTTCTTATGATCATATGTTTCTACAACACTTTTCTGGATGAAGACACAGGGTAAAGTCTTTGATAAGAAAGGAACTCTGGTCTAGGTCTAAGATATGAAGAGTTTTGCAGAACATTCAAGATGATCTGCTTGTAATTATTGTGATTGTAACTGAATGGTGTCTGGGACAAAGAGTTTAGGCTGCAGATGAAATAAAAAAATATGACTGGGGTTTTCTACTACTGCACAACGTGTCTTCATTGAAAATCTTACTTAGTGAGCCTGTCTGTAGTTCCATTTTCTGTCGAATATTTGTTAAGCAACCAGCTTTAAAAGAACACAGTATGTGAGGCACAGCTGACTAATACACACAAAGTTTTTAGAGAGAAAAAGAGTAAGATATGATCAAGAGTGTAATTAATAAGTGCTATGCCTGGAGGACTCGAGGCAGAAAGATCAGGATATAAACTGAGCTGGCAGTGTGGTTAGGACAAAGTTAGGGCTAAGTGGCAAAGCCATAGAGATTGTGTGAGCTGGAGAAGCAGCTCAACTCAGAATATTGTTTCTGCAAATATGTTTCTTCTGCTATTCAGGGTGCTGGTTTTCAGCTTCACTGTGAAACCCCAAATGTAATGAAAAAGGAATTTCCATGAATAATACAGCCAAGCTATTGCAAAAACCTTACCAGGGCATCTAAACATAGCATGTGTAAGGATGAAAAGCCTAAATTATTTTTTCCCTTGTTTTAGGTGACCACAGTGCCACAATGTGCTCTCTCAGTGCCGCCAATGCCAGGTTCTGTCTTGACTTTTTCAGAGAGCTGAACAAAAGAAAAAGAAATGAAAACATCTTCTTCTCCCCTCTAAGTCTGTCAGCTGCCTTTGGAATGGTTGTCCTTGGAGCCAGGGGCAGCACACTTGAACAGATTGAGAAGGTAGGTCTCCTTTGCTCAGAAAAGGGAACAGTGGCAAGATAGGAGCCAAGAGGCTGATTGTACCATTCTGATACAGTTCCTAAATATCCTAAGGATTGATGCGCACAGAGAGCCCTTTAAAAATACATTATGCTGTTCCTAATACAAAACTTCTTCAGACTAAGCATTATTATTGAATTGACTGTTCAATGAATACACCAGTGCTAAAGAAAGTGTTTTCGAAGCATCCCTGCACTCTCCAGGGCTCAGAAGAGTTCCTTCCCTTTAATGTCGTTTTCTGCCTTCTCTGGACACCCAAACCCTCCTGTCTCATGTTGAAAGATTTGAAAGATTTCATGCACTCACCATCTACTAAAACTACTTGTTCACTTGCAAGGATCTTATGGTAAAGAAACAAAGGGGCCTTTCCCCAGGGACTGTGTCTGGCTGTGTTTTGAGATAGGGTTGCAAGACTGCTTTAGCTTTGGAGTACCGTCACTCAGCTGCATTCACCCACCCAACATTTACATTGCAGGTCTTTCATTTCAGAGAAGTTTTGAGCAGTACAAGACAGGAAAACAGATATCCTTCTGAGAAGGTAAGACACAATTGCAGCTCTGAGCTGAAGCAACAGGAGCCAGTTTGTCAGCCTTTTTCCTTGAAGGCAATCACTTAATCAGAAAGCACAGCAGGGCTGATCAGCCTCTCCATCTAGATTTGCAGACCTGCTTATTACTGTTCCTTTATTAGTTATTTAAGGGGCCTTGTGAAATCACACATTTCAACAGCTGAGCCTTCTCATTACAGGTTTCTAACCAAAACAGCAGTTCCAATCTAAAATGTGATCAGTGCTTCAATTGCCACCTGCAACATTTTGACTACAGAGCATGCCAAAGGCACCTTGGAGCTTGCTTCTCCCAGTCTCTAGACCAGCAGCCCTTTGCTTAGTATGCACAGAGACATCACTGTAGGATACCATGTGGTTTGGAGGTGAACTGGTGCGGGCCTGAAGGGCAGCTGTTTTGTCATTCTGTACGTCTGGCACAGGGGGAATAGGAGGTGGTGTCCTGGTGCATTTATTCCTGTGCCTGTATCTGCTGGGTGGAGTAGGGTTTCTCATACGGAGAGAGGCTGAAATTCACCCTCAGGTCCAACTTTGCATAGGAAAGCTCAAGCCTACCACGAAACATCTGTTTTCCTGTTTGAAGTGTGAAGAAGATGAAGGAGTCCATTCCCAGTTCCAGGCTCTGTTGGCTGAAGTCAGTGAACCTGGACCGGGCTGTTGTCTCACCATTGCCAACAGGCTCTTTGGAGAAATTACTTATCCATTCTTCCAGGTAAGTGACCGTGGTGTCCCTTGTAACAGCTCCTAGGAGTTGGGAGCTCAGCAGAATGTCTTCTGTCATAAAGCACAAAGGGATATATGCCTTTTTTACTCATTTCTTTCTTGCTGGTCTACTACATGGAATTATCCTGAAGCCATAAAATCGTCTATCTTATAAAAATCATCACACTGCAATAAACTTCTTCAATTTGTACTTTCCAGCAATACTTGGATTCCACAAAGAAATTCTATCGAGCAGAACTGGAACCAGTAAATTTTAAATACACTGAAGAAGAAGTCAGAGACAAAATTAACTTCTGGGTTGAAAATGAGACAAAAGGTAAAGAAAAAATGTTCAGGTTGGTTTGCAACTGAACCACTTAAGAATATCACTCTCCACTTTTTTTTCCAAAGATAGCAAGATTTTTACATGTTAAACACCTGCACTTTTTTTTTTTCTCAATAGGAAATAAATGTAGTAAGAGGAACAAAAATACCTTGAGTTCCTTGGTTCCAAAGCTGGACATAAATTTCTCGTCATTTGTCTGACAGCGTTCTACCACTTCTCACTTTTAAAGAAATTACTATTAATAGTCAAAGTCAGCTGATTGCAGGAACAAAGTAATAATTCTTCTTAATTCGTTATTTTTAAAGGTAAAATCAAAGACCTATTTGCTGCTGGTTTTATTGAGCCCTCTACTGTACTTGTCCTGGTCAATGCTATATATTTTAAAGGAAAGTGGGCAGTAGAATTTAAGAAAGAAGACACTAAGGAAACATATTTCCACCTGAACAAGGTACAGTACGGGCAGGAACTGGAGCAGCTGGGGGATGGAAGTCAGATGTCTGTCTCCTATAACAACAGATGGGGCCTTTCCTCCTTTCTGTTATCCCAAGACAAAACAGTGGTCTTCAGTCAGAACAGAAGGCTGTATTTCTCTCTGGTTTCCTAACCAAATATGTAAAGGTTTGTACCAGCTCACATCAGAAGTGGTTCTGGTGCAGCTGAGATCCATGTTGGACCAAATCCACTGAGCACATGCGCTGACTTTGCTGGGGATTTTGCAGCTAAAGGTGCTGTTTTAAAAATAGTTTGTTCTTGAGATTGAAACTGAGGATTCTGTTCCTCTGCTACTATTTACGAACAGAGCAGTTTGTGCTTTTGGGAAAAAATGTACTAAAGAAAAATTATCTCAGGGGAATGTATACATTATTCATGAAGAATTTAATTTATGGTTGCATCAGATGTATATGTTTCCTCACCTGACACACCAGGAAAAAGAAGGGTGTAATGAGGAAGTTGTGAGTAAAGTAATTTGACACCATTAGAAAGGGAAATGTAGCTTTTATGCTTCTAAAATGGATAACTTCATTGGGACTACAGTTGAGAGGAACACATAAATGCTACAAGTACATTAAATCCATGTCCAGTGTAAATAATGCTTTTGAACTGAACTCTAACCTCAATACTGAAATCAATTAAATCCAGGATGATAATTTCTGTGTTTTCCATTTCATATGTTTCATGTGTTCCAGAACGAGAGAAGGAAAGTGCAGATGATGTTTCAAGAAGGATATTTTAACATGGCCATCATAGAGGAACTGAAAACAAAAGTCATAGAGCTCCAATACTTCAATAATGAACTGAGCATGTTCATTCTTCTTCCTGAAGATGACTGTGAGGACTTTACTGGCCTGGAAGAGGTAACACTTCATTTTCTCTCTAGTAACCTACATAGAGAGCAATACTTTAGCATTGCTCCAGTGTGGTCAGAAGACAAGTGGGAAAAACTGGACTTCCTTTCCTTGCATTCATTATGGTGCCAATCTTTACTATTGATACCCCCTTACAGCTTGAATGTGCCCTCACCTATGAAAAACTTGCAGAATGGACCAGCTCAGCTACGATGCAACCGCTGATAGTGAAGGTGTACCTGCCCCAGTTCAAGATGGAGGAAAGTTATGTTCTCAACAACACTCTCCAGGAGATGGGACTAATGAATGTTTTTGACTGGGGAAAAGCTGATTTGTCAGGAATCTCTATGAAAGATGGCTTGGTTGTGTCCAAGGCCATCCAGAAGACAATCGTGGAAGTCAATGAAGAGGGCACTGAAGCAGGTTGTGCCATGGGGCTTCTTGCAATGCCTCTGTGTTGCCCAGTAACTTATGAGTTCAAAGCTGACCGTCCATTCCTCTTCTTCATCAGACACAACCAAACCAACACCATTCTCTTTTTTGGAAGATATTCCTCTCCCTAAGTGGAGGTTATATTGGAAATTAGATCTTTCTCCCCACTTACATCCCAACTGGCAAGCAGTAAGGACAAAAGACAAAACAAAAGACATTTCTCTAGACTTTATCCTAAAGTCTGGTTTGTTATAAATAAAAAGACTATCTGAGAAGACCCAAATTTAAGATAAAACCCTAAACCCCGTGAACCTTAGGCATGTTTTGCTTTTAGGAGGCCTTATGAAGATGACATCTATCTGAAAGTATACGATGAGGTATTTGCCAAAAAGCTGTAGTCCTCTAGAGACATCTGCAAAGAAAATTTTACTTGGAGCCTTTCCTAATGCAGTATGGATCCAATAAACCCATGACTTTAGTGTCCTAAAGATAAGTGATAACTTCTCTCACATGAAGTAGACAGGAGGATAGGGATCTGCATTAAAAGCATAATCCCAGGTACTTGGTCTCTTTTAGCCTTACCTAGCTAAGGTCTCAAAGAAAATACCACTTTATAGGGGAGTAGCAAAGTATTCCCCTGGGGTCTCCTATTAAATATTGATTGGAGGCAGCGTTTCAAGCTGGAGCTGTCAGGGTTTGTTCTCAGAGAGCAGAGAAGGCAGAATATTTTTTGGTGTAGTTTTGATTGTTCTCAAGAAAGGTAGACCCATTGCCTTTATTTTTTCTGTGAAAAACCCTGTATGTGTAAGGAAATTCTCCAACTTCTTTATAAACTTCCACATAATAAAAACAAGGTTTCAGATTAATGCCACAATTTTCTAAAAAGGTCTGCTGTGTGATGACTGGTAATGAGACATATAATCCCCACATTAAACTTTGAGTAGTGATCACCCATTCTCACTTCTAAAAGCCAGCTCTGTCTGGTGCCTCAGGTGCCGTCAGTTTCTTTTCCCAGCTACTTTATTCATTATTAACATAAAAAATTAAAAAATCTATAGTGATGGTATTTAGATGAGTAGTCTGTGTTTGCTTTATTATTTATTATTATTACTATTTATCATGATAAACCCACTGTAAGCTAAATATTAAATGTAGTAGTCTGCAGAATTAAGTGTACAGAGGAATAGTCTAATACAGCAAGTAAAAATAATGGTAATACTTTCAAAAATGTAAATGACACTGAAGTCTACCTCCCTCTTTTAAATATTCACCCTGCTGGGTTTAGGCATTGGACAATTCAACATTAGGGTACATAAACCCTGAACCTGCTCCCTCTTTTACGTGACCACTATTACTTGCCTGACTTGGGGATGAGCAGTTCTCTGGGAAGCAAATCAAGAGGAAAATTTCAGATAAAGCTGATTTTCTTGCTGATGATCTAGTTCCCTAAACCACCTCCTGGATGTTGTGGACTAGGCGGTGGGAAGGAATAGCACAGGGTCACAAGAAGGGAGCAGCCTGCCCAGCTTGGCAGTAGGCAATGTCCAAAATCCACAGATACATGAAGAATACTTGCTTTCATAGGAAAAATATTCCACTCTTTGATGACTCACTTCTCCTTTTCCTGTTACTCACTGAGGGGGAGAAGGTAAACACCGTGAGCGTACTGGTGCCATTGTAGAACTGATGATTCAAAGAGGTCTTCCAAATGCTGAGATAGGCAGGAAAAGTTACAGTAAATTACAGTACTCAACACAAATTGCTAAATAAAGCAGACCCATTATAGTCTGTGGAGATACCTCATATGGCTGCAATTGCAGTAGGAAAGGCAGCCTGAAATAATAGTAAAATTACCTGTAGAGACACAGTTTTCATATCAATTAGCTGGTAAGGGAACACAGAACACAGGCTGTTAGCTCTATGATAAATAAAGTATGCAAAAACCAGCTGTACATGTTTTTCAACAGCTGCCATTGGAATTTTGTGTAGATCTGGTTTGTCTTCACTCTAAATTACTTAGGTTAAAAGAAAAAAAGAGTATGAACGGGATTAGAATTTATTGGCTTACACAATCAGGCCTATGTATTTTCAGATAAAATGTAAAAGAAAAAATTAATGTGATAAAGACAAGTGCTTTAACATCTTACCCCCAAAAACAGGAGTCTCACAACAGGAATTCTGTATATGAGCAAAGGAGAAGGTGTGGCTGAAACAAGGATGTCACTTAGTTTGCTACAGCAGAAGTAATTTTGTATCATAATTTTTTTTAAAAACCTTGCTCTAGGGATATCTGGATATCTAGGTAATTCAGAACCAGCAACAAAATACAGTATAAATTATAATAAAATCTATCTTCTCCTTATGCAATCTTTTTTTCTTATTGCCATTTTAATCTACAAGACATCTAAAAAATATGGTGAAAAACACCAGAAGCTGGACAGT
This sequence comes from Machaerirhynchus nigripectus, assembly GCA_013397975.1. Taxonomy (NCBI): domain Eukaryota; kingdom Metazoa; phylum Chordata; class Aves; order Passeriformes; family Dicruridae; genus Machaerirhynchus; species Machaerirhynchus nigripectus. Next base: position 357,474 of record VZRQ01000345.1, read on the forward strand.
AACTTCCTGCTTCTGTTGTAGTGGTAGCAGCTCATAGTGTGGAGGGCACTGCTCCCACAAAATCAGAGATGTTTACTTAAAAATAGAAGCTAAGCCCTCTACTCTGGCAGCAAATGCTTCTCCTGTGGGAAACTGTAGCTTGTAAAAGTGCAATGCCAAATGATAGAGCTTGCAGAGCAGAGCAAAGTTAGAAACTGCAAATGCTGCCTGGAGCAGATATATCCCTGAAGGGCACTCCCCTGCCTCCTCCCCAGGTACAGGCCCGATGACAGCTGTTGAACCACACCAGAACACATGACAGCCTATAAATATGTAGAGTGCCAAAAAACAAAGCAAAAGATATCAAATACTATTTGCATGATGAACCCTGGAAAGGTAATACACATTTGTCCCACACTAGAAATACCTGTGTCTTTCCACAGTCTGATTACTGAGTAACTCCTGATTTACAGATTCACATTTCCACTGAACTCTAATCTCTCTGATGGTTGTGGTTCTCCTGAGTTTTCTCTGAAATTGTGCTTTTCTTTAAACAGTTTCTTAGTACCTATGTATAACATTTTTATTACATCTTCAAAAGCTTTGCAATGAGTAGACAAGAAGGGCAAAGGAAGATTTTTGGATTTTCACTGAAAAAGCCAAAGAGGGCAGCTTTGAGTCACACTTCCCCCCTGCCCCCATATGAATAAGCCTAGTGTTTATTTCCCTCAGAATATAACTGCTAGAATGCTTTATAGTAGGAAGTCCTGGTTCCTTATGATCCCAGTAAGAAAGACACTCAGGCACAGTAAAGTGCACGTGTGGTTTGTGTGATGCAGATGGGCAGGCCAACTAAAGCACAAGCAAACATTACTCTCAAACACTGCCCAGTAGTTCCTGAGCCACCAGAACAAATCGAATGTGAAAATAAGAACAGAGAAATGATGGAAAGAGCTGTTTTCCCAGCTCCTTGGTGTCTCCTTTTTCATGCCAACATCAGGGAAGAGGCGTAAACACCATGGTGTTTACACCATGTTACACTCTTACACTTGGTTTAGGCACAAAGGGCAGCAGAGTCCTTGCTCACTTCCTTTTTGGGACAAACATGGATATGAAACAGATGTTAACTTGTTTGTCTTGCTTTGTTTGCAGTACTACACTTGTAGCTTTTGAATTTCAGGAGAAGCATCTGTTTTTCCCAGGCAGAGTTACAAAAGAGCAGTTGTGTGTTGGTGACTGGACAAGGATAGCCGATGCTGATCAAAATTTGCAGCTACTCCCAGGCTGATTCTGCAACCGCTTTTGAACTAGCAGTCGATGTATTAAAAACCCCCAAAATTAACCCAAGGTTTTGCAGCTACAGACTGTTCTCTGGAGAAGTTGTACTGCCCCAGCCATGATTACTGGCAGAACCAAACTTTCTTCCTTCCATGAGCTTCTCTGCTTTGGATGTTTTAAAACATCTTTTCTGTCTTGGCAAAGAAGTTTTTCACATTAGGGTAGACTGCATAATTCGGGAACTGAGCAGTTTTCTGATGTTCAACCACTGTACCTGTGCATAGAAATTGTTGTGGTGAGCGTGTTACATATGTAGACATATGAAATCTAGAGTGCACAGAGAAGGCAAATATATTACATGGGAGAGCAAACCAGAAACACCTACATGCCTTCTCCCAGAAGAGTCAGTGTAACAAAGTGTTTTTTGATAAAATCTTGGACATAAAGATGATGGCCATTTTAGCAGTGTCGGTTGTGTCCTTCTTGACAACCTCCATAGAGGTCCACACAAACAAACTGAACCATAGCATACAAAGGAGTGTGGGTACCCAGAAAAATTCTTCATGGAAGCCCCAAAGATATACTTGAGCAGCTGCTGAGCAATAGCTGGAACTGTAATGTGAATATGTGAGAATGGGGGAATAAGAAAAGACACATGACAGCTCTTTGCACACAGAACCTGTGCCCTCAGGCAGTAATGGTTTGAGAAGTATGGATAAAGTAAAAGCTACAGCAGCCCAGGTCACAGAATAAGGAGCACTGAAAAAGGTGAGAGGAAAGCTCCCTCTTACCTTCAGATTTTCCCATCCTCATTGCTGCTATAACACCCTCATTCTGAATTGTGAAACTAAAAGCCACCCCAATTATCAGGCTCTGCACACACATCCCTGCATTTCAGTAAAACAATTAGCACTTTTAAGGGTAGGGTAGCTCCCCTTCCCTTTCACAGAGGGTGCACCTACTGTTGTATGCTCTGTGACTTAATATGTAAAAAATTTGGATTTCTCTTATCCACCCCTATGGCCTTTACAGATGCCAGATTTGGTTTTTTACTGCTCATCAAGCCTATTATTCAATAAAGACTAATAGCTTTTTACAATTGAATTATATTTTATATTGTGCATTATGATTGTCTAACAGACCATGAATGTTCCTGCAGACAGATTCCGTGGTTTATTCACCTGCCACAGTTACAAGGTATGGAAGATCTATGAGAATGGCCTGTGCAAGTACCATGGGCCTTGTTGCCATGACCTGCACAGAAAAAAAATCAAAAGCTGACTCACAGTCATCCTTTAAATTCCAGTGGCTGTTTTAAATAAATTTCTGAATACCTGAATACTCTGGGGCCAGGCTTACAGCCCAACAAATGTGTAATTCCTGACCGTTCCTCAAATCTCTTCCTCTTCCATGGCCATCTGAAGGCCTCTAAGTCATCTCAACACTGCTGCTCTAAATGTTTTCATCAAAATGCAGTTTTAGCAAAATGTGCTTTCTCCTCAGAGCCCTTTTGCCCTCCTCCGGCACACCTATGCTATAAACCCTCGTAGTTTGGCCTCAGGTGAAATACTGTAGTCTCACCTAGGCAGAGAAATAGATGTGGCTGTGCTTTTAACAAGTATAAGCAATACACCACATCAATTTCTGGACTACAGGAACATACTTCTGCATTTTGTCAAAGCACCAAAGCACCTTTCAGTGCCACTTCAGTCTTGAAAAATAAAGTTTTGTGTTTGTTCTAACAAGGAAAAAAAATCCATTTCAAACGCCTCTCAATAGAAGGACCACCCTGAAGCTGGCTTTGCTTGGAATTACATTATTTTGCCAAGGTCAGATGGCCACTGTTCTTGAGGAACTTCCCTCTGTCCCACTGCACAGGTGCTGCAGTGGGTCGCTGCATATCTACCAGACCTCCAGCAGTTAGTCCAGCATCCACCCATCCCTTCACGATTTGTGGGAGTACTGTGTTAGACTGCTTTCAGCACTGACAATGCCTCACGGCTGCGGAGAAGAGCAAAAGCTTAAATAATTCATTTTAAAATCCGGTTTTACTTCAATAAAAAAAGGTTGGCTTGCTGCAGATAGCATAGCAGCTTAACACTGCTCTGCTCTGTGTTTCAAAGTGCAATGAATCAAGGGGTTGTGACGAAAGGCAGTGACTGAAAAGATGACTCCTTGAAGGCAACAGTGGGAGTGTCTCAAATCGTGCAATATATATCACCAACAGCTCAGGGAGCTGTTTAGGTTCAGCTGGATTATTACGTGCCTCTTTGAACTTTGTGGGGTAAGTATTTCTCCAAGAAAATGTGATTTCTAATTTGTATTCTTTAAGGTGTAGAAAAAAGTGATATTATGTTTAAGAGCTTTAAGGTAAGTATGAGACAGGTATGTAAAAAGACAGCATATACAGTAATTTTGCCTTACCTTATCAATATATCTTACACTGTTTGACTCTCAAATACTCTCAGGTGTGCAAAATACGTGGCTTGCGCACCACAACATTGAGTAGAAATATTTATTTTTCATTGAAAATCTGTTGTCACATTAAAACTATCCTTTTATAATTTTAATAATTGGGAATAAAGGCATTTCTCTTTTCTCCATCTCACTCCCTGCCAAAACCCATATATTTATATATGTGTAGATATATAGATAGAGATATATATATACATTCATATATACACACACACACACACACACACACACATATATATATATGCATGCTTGTGCTAAAAAGCATCAGCAGAGATTAAATGTCTGAAACAGTACCACAGGTAAACCCTAAATTTATATGTCAGCATCTAAGCAGATGGCTGGGTTTACACAGAAACATACTCCTATTATTCCTACAAATTACAGGAAAGCAACCTCCAAATTTGTGGCTGGTTGTACTAAGCAACAGTAAGGAGTATACAAAGAGTGTAGTGAGTTGACTACATTTGATTTAAAGATCAAGAGCAACCACAGAAGAAATGAAATACTAAGTTTGCACTGTCTCAAACACCATTCAGAGCCCTCTGGATGGCCACAGGGAAACTCATCCATTCAATGTTATATTTATCATATCAAAGGGTGGATGAAACTATCTATTTCCTAAAAGGCAAGTACAAGGTGCTGTCTTGCTGATGAGACAGTATCTTGCCGAAAGAAAACAAACACTTGTTCAGATACAAATGGGTCAGGAGTTGCAATATTTCTGATGATCACAGAATTTGTAGGCTTCATCTCATTCACTGGTTCAGCATCACAAAACCAGCAATGAACTGGCAGTTTCTGGGCTATTGGCAGTACTTTTTAAAACAAGCACTACGTATCATGACCATAAAGTCATATTTCTGTTTGCTTTAGGTAACGCTGATTTCACAATGGGGTCCATCAGTGCAGCAAATGCAGAATTTTGTTTTGATGTATTCAAAGAGGTGAAATTTCACCGTCCCAGTGACAACATCTTTTATTGCCCCCTGAGCATGGTTGCAGCCTTGGCCATGGTCTATCTGGGAGCAAGAAATAACACTGAGCATCAGATGGAGAAGGTAAGTGACGTAAATGGGTACAAACTCTCTTTGATCCCATTCAAAGAGGCAGCAGATTATCCATTTATATCTTCCAAATCTGCCTAGCAAAGGAATGGCTTTCCAAACTGTGAGGTTTGGTCCTGGAGCTACTTTTCACTTACTGCATTTTCCCATTAAGGGCAAGAACTCGCTTTGGTTTTTATTAATAAAGAGCGTTTTGGAGAGTGGTTAAGGCAGGTCTCTTGCTTCAGCTTATATTATCTCACAGACATGATTCCTTCCCGGTGGAAAGGACAACTTGAAACATACAAAAGATGAAATTTTCAGAAAAGAAGAGTCAGTGTTATAAATACAATGCAGTGAGGCTGTAGCTGATTTATAGATTGAATACCATTAACTGGTAAAGAAGGGATTTAAGCTGAAGATCACCGTCACAAAATTTCAGTGTGACACCTGGTTTAAAGCTCACATGAAATTTCTCAGTTCATCTATATGCTAATCAGTGAAATGCTAGTGAAAATCAGTGAATGCTAGTGAAAATCAACAGTTCTAGCAGAAATATCAGTGACTGTCAGTGGACTTCACATACCTAATTTCTACTATCAATTGCAGGTTCTTCACTTTGACAAAATTGCAGGACTTGGAAGTATCCAGACCAAGGTACAGAAATCTAAGGTACATTGATTGCTCTTTCACATCTTTTTCCTGAGAATAGACTGTTCTGATTGTGCTTTTAGTAGGTTCAACACCTTCCCAAACCTTTTTTAATTCTCCTAATTTAAGACATGTAAAATTAAAAAAAATACAACAAATCACCAAAAGCCAAAGAACAACAGCAACAAAAGAAACACCAAGCAACCAACCAAAACCAAAACCAAAGAATCAAACAAAACCCCCAAAACCGCACCAGAAAAAGAAGACAGGCTGCACATATTGCAAGTGACAGGATGCTTTGGGCACCAAGATACACTTTTGTGTAAATGAACTCCACACCTGCAAATGCTGGTGGGGTACTTGAAGGGGTCTCAGTACCTGAAGCCAGGGCACAGTAGGCAGACTTGCAGCTGAGACCCCGAAGTGGGACAGGAAGATGTTTCAGTAGAAAAGAGCCCAGAATCCTCAAAGGATGGAAAGTAACCACACTCTTAAAGCTACAGGGACTTTTCCAGACTCCAGTTGCCACTGATACCCCAAGAGAACCATGAGGGGTCCCAGTACCTTGATACCACCTGTATGCTTTTGCCCATGTTAATGTGCTGCCTCTGTAAAGATAAGAAAAGCCACGGAGCTGGGTCTGTCCCCATTCACTTGGGATCCAAAACACAAGGTGGGACTTGAAAAAAGACAAGATTTTAATTTTTTTTAAATAAAGGTAGTATTTAAAGCTAGAGCATTTAAGGACTCATTATGCATTTAGAAAGGAACAGTTCAACACAATTATTCTCAAAAAATAAAGTCCCAACTACTGTTTGTTATTGTACAGTTTTCTTACATGCTTTTAGTCTGTGTCACATGGAATACTATTCTTGGGACTTGAGACGGGTGATCCATTTTCTGTTGTTTTACAAGACATTTCCTGACTCCCTTGCCATCTAGCTCTCTTCTTCCATCTGCAGCTTCTGCAAAAAACTGCCATGAAAATGCAAGCAGCAGCTGGGAATTAGAGGCTGTGTACCTATGACAAGTCACTGGCTGCAATAATTAACACCTGCATTTTCCTTTTGGCCACCTCATTCCTGAGCTATGTGATTTTAGATTCACCAGTGAGGTTTTCTGCTTGTTACCACTAGAATGAGTGGCATCATATGCTATGAATGAATTGTGCATCATTAGCTGCTTACATGGAACATCCCTCCCACTGAACTCTTAGACTGTATTACATGTTCATTTGCAAATGTTCAAACTCTGTGTGTTTTCCCATGTTATTTGTACCTTATAAATGATCCTCTTTCTCATAAAATAACCTAACAGCTATACATTTTTGTCTTTTTATCAACAACTCAGTGTGGCAAGTCTGTGAATATCCACCTACTGTTTAAAGAAATTCTCTCTGATATCACTGCACCAAAAGCCAATTATTCACTCCACATTGCCAACAGACTCTATGCTGAAAAGACAAGTCAAATCCTACCGGTAAGTGATCTCTTGCTAAACCCTGTAAAATTCTGTAATCCACAAGGACTGGCCAGAGTAGGTGACCAGTTAATCCATTAGTCCTTACTGTGTGTGGATTTACATGGCTTTTCCCTTTGCCATGGCCCTGGCAAAAGCCTAAATAGGAAGCAACTTGAGGCAAAAATATGGGCCTATTAAAAAATGAATAGAGGGATAAACAAAATTATCGGTAGTAATTCCCCATTCCCCACTTGCTTGCCCAAAGCATTTCATTTTAATTGGTTGTTTGGTTTTTTTACAGAAAGTAATTTTACTTTGGCATATTTCTTTGCTTGAAAACTCACCTCAAAAACAAATTTTGAAAGTGTCAAAATCTTTCTTTCACACTTTCAAAACAAAAGATACAAATATTCTAAATCAAAGGAACTTCTTATATTTAAAAATAAGGAAAAATGCTTTAAAAAAAGGAGGTGGACTTAATAAGACAGTCTGAAATAAACCTGAAAACAGTGGGTTTGGATCAGGCTTTCTTCCAGAAAATACATAAGCTTCTGTAATATACACTCTTAATTGGTCACATAGTAAAGATGTCAGTTCTAAAACTGCCATGGAACAAAATAATTTTTCTGGCTCAGTTTTAGCAAATTCTTTCGGGAAGTAAGCAATGAGAACACCTTAACCATGACATCACTATAAAAATCCTATTAGCCATATTTTATTTCACTTTCATACTGTTTTTAAAAAATTACTGGTTCGGTGGCTACAATTGGTGTCTTTACAGGTCTACTTAAAATGTGTGAAGAAACTGTACAGATCTGGCCTAGAAATGGTCAACTTCAAAACAGCATCAAATCATGCGAGACAGCGCATTAATTCCTGGGTGAAAAATCAGACAAATGGTAAGTCAGACAAGATTAAGGAATACACTTCCCTCTGACAACTGTAATTTAGCAATCTCTGAAAAGACTAAACATTACGGGAGAAATTTCCTCCTCCTGTCCCCATTAATGGATATTTTCTGTGGAAAGGTATGACTCTATTGCATCTATGTGGTAGTAACAGAACGTTTTAAATATACCTGGCAAAGGCAGAGGTGCCACGATATACACAATTAATATGCCCACTTTATATGCACACTTTTTCTCTCTGGAGACCTTAACTCATGCAAGGTTAGTCCCAGCTTCTCTCTAATATTGGCATAATTTTACAAGAATCCGATGGAGGGTAAGAAGTGGACTTCCAGGGGAAAAAGTAATGCACACTAAGCTGATGGTGGGAAATAACTATTGCAGAATCTTGTGTGTATTTATTGTGTTGAGGTGGGAGGAAAAACCTAGAGTGAATTGTGAGAAAGGAACACAGTGAGAAAGAGAAAATCTGTGTTGGTGCTTCCCTCTTCCTTTCCTTCTTTTCTATACAGATTTTTTTTTTTCCCCAAGCACTGGTTAGAAATATTCCTGGGGATCTATAACACTCTTGAACCTACCTGTCTTCTTGCAGAAATGTCTGGCCAGATGCCAGTCTTTCAGTGTATTATTAAATCATCCTCTTGAACCTTAATTCCATGTGCAGACTTTTGGAGAAGAAAAAGTCAAGTGAAGGAGCAGTATATTGGTTGACTTCTAAAATGCAAGACTACTGCTATGAAACTTACCACTCTGTGCCCTGCTTCTCTCTTAAAGGACTGATCCAGGATTTCCTTGAACCAAGCTCTGTTAATCTCCACACTGTGCTGGTCCTTGTGAATGCCATTTATTTCAAAGGGATATGGAAAACCACATTTAAAGAGGAAGACACTCAGGAAGTGCCCTTCAATGTGACAGAGGTAGGAGGGTAAGGACACAGCTTCTGGCCAGCTGTGTATTTGTTGTATTTACAATCCTGTTGTCATTGGCTGGGTGATTTACCTGGGTCCCTCATTGTTGGATTTACAAAAGCTGTGTCTGACAGAGCACACCAACAGATGAGACAAAAATGGAGACATGGCTCTTCTCCAAAGGCAGCACGATTGAAGATGGAGTCCCATCCTTTCAAAGGCCTTGTACATTTTTCTGACCAAAACAAAAAATTGCTCCCGCATCACATCATCTCACATTTCTGTTTTTGCAGCAAGAGAGCAGACCCGTGCAAATGATGTGTCAGAACAGCACCTTCAAAGTGGCAAGAGTGGCTGAAGAGAAAATTAAGATCCTGGAGCTTCCGTACGCCAGTGGAGAGCTGAGCCTGTTGGTGCTGCTGCCTGATGACATCTCTGGCCTGGAGCAGGTACGGCCCTGGCAGGGAGAGCAGAAGAGTTATGACTTCAGTGGGGCTTGGCTGCTGTCACACCTTTTGCTGTCCATTGACATCCCAGCTGCCCACACCACGGCTGTGCTGGGCAGGCAGGAGACCACAAAATCTATCCAGGTGCTCAGGCAGAGCCTCTTAGGGGAGTCCAGAACTCAGTTTTATAAGATGAAGGTAAAGCAGTGTAGGGCTGCTGCAGCCCTGCAGAAGAGGATGGATAAATGGGCAGTGTTATAAAATTATCTATCTGTACTCAAGAACGGGAAAAGTCAATGCAGTCTACAGTATATGAACAATTAGTCTTATTTCAGCAATATTTTTAAATTATAAAGTAGAGTTACTACATATGTAGTAGACTTTGCATTTGTTAGGTACCATCAACTGTAGGTAAATTTTTGTGGTCCTTTTTTTTTTTGCAATCTTTTGCAAGCTGACTAATATACTAGGGTGTGAAACTGTTGGGTTGTGCCTCGTGAGACACAAGATTAGTTGGACAAAAGGGGATGTGTCAAGTTGGTAAAGAACTGAATAAAAGGAGAGTGACACAGGCAGTACTGAAGAGGCAATAAATAAACTGCAAGAAGGATGCCAATAGGATGCTCTTCGGGAGCCATTCTGGTTGGGGTTTTACTTTTATGGTAGCCTTGATAGAAATGAATGTTAGGAAGAAGTTGGTTTTGCATCCCAGGCATTTCATTCCCTGCCTCTCTTTGCAGCTTGAGAACAAAATCAGCTTCGAAAAACTTACAGAATGGACCAGTTCCAAGGTGATGGAAAAGAAGAGAGTGAAAGTGTACCTCCCACGCATGAAGATTGGGGAAAAATATAACCTCACATCTATCTTAACGTCCTTGGGTATGACTGACCTGTTCAGCCCCTCGGCCAATCTCTCTGGCATCTCTTCAGCAGAGAGCCTGAGGGTATCTGAGGCCATCCATGAGGCGCACATGGAAGTCACTGAAGAGGGCACTGAGGAGGCTGGGTCAGCAGATGACACGGAAGACATCCAGCATTCTTCTGAGTTTGAAGAGTTTAGGGCTGACCACCCATTCCTTTTCTTGATCAAACACAATCCAAGCAACATGATCCTCTTCTTTGGTAGATATTGTTCTCCCTAAAGAGAAAAGGGCTGGAAATAATGCTTATGTTCCCCTCAGAAACAGACCCCCTTTACTCTAGTATTGTAGTATAATCTCATTTCTTCACTACTTTAAGTGGAAAGGCTACTCTTAAGTCGTGCCCTTTCCTGAAGCTTCCATAGCAAAGACACACCTGGAAACAGCAGCATGTTTGCTCCTTTCCCTTCTCAGACTGGTTTCAGTGTTGATTGAGCCAAGCAAAGACTGAGCCCACAGAGAATAGGGGCACTCACAAGCCAGGAAGGGGTCAAATTATTTTCACTTGAAGAAGCAGTTGCAGACGTGGCTCCAAGTGTTTGGTATTCCAGTACATGGAAAGTCATGGGCTACGCTCATCCCATTCCCTGGTTCTATCCTGCTGACAAACCCATGATGTTTTTGAAACACTGGCTTTGAGATCCCCAGTCTGAAGAGATGCTTGTGGACAGGATTCTGCTATGCAGGGTACTAATTGGTGTCTGTGTAAATTTTATTTTTTTTACTTAGCTGTTGGGAAATGGTGCACATATGCAGTATCACCAGAGCTGTCCTCTCAACATGAGTACCTCATGTAATACTGAATTTCTTTTAGAGGTTCTCCAAAGTCATGGAGAGTTTCCCTTCCACTTCAGAATGTGCAAGGAGATCTAAATTTGTCTAGGTGCAGTTGTGATTTGTCATAGAGTATAGATTCAAAGCCTGACACATGGATATCTGCATGATCCAGATGATCCAGGACTCAGAACTGCCAGGCAAAAGAGTTGTCTGCATTCTTGTTTAAAACATTGGAAGTAATTTCAAATTTGAGAACATTTTGATTTTTGTGAAAAATCCTGTAAGTGGTGTTAAAGAATCTGATTGCTCCTTGGGAGTTTTGTGAAAAAACACAGTTTTTAAAGTAATTCCTGTCTCTTTTGATCTTGCTTAGCAAGTAAACTTCAACTTGTTCATGGAAAGCTCTCAGATGTTCAAAACTAAAGTACATTATTATTCCATGAAGGTAGCTGGGCTTCTTTGTTCCTATGATAGTTCAAGACTACATCTCTTCTTTTCAAGAAATACATGAGAATACTAATATTCTCTGTCTTTTTTTCCTGTGTCCACTAGCATCTCCAAATATGGATATATTGGCTCAATATTATGATCTGTTTTCATTCTAATCATATATTACTGATTTTGATGCATATAATTGATTTTTTTTCTTTACATAATAAAAGAAAGTCACAAATGCTTGTCATGAAATTATGTGAACTTTCTTAATTTTCTGGATGACAAACCCTTAAAAATATTATTGCATTGGTAAACGTTGTGAGCAAAATGGGATTTAATACAAAACCCTCCCGATTTTAGAATGAATAAAGTACATAGATATGAAGTTTCCTGCACATTTATGAAATAAATGAATGCACACATCCAGAGTCTGATTACTCTCTGTAGTACAGATTACCAAGAAATAGCGCAGTGGAATATTAACTTGTTCTTACATATTTGTCCAATACAATTCCAATTGGTATTAAAGATGCACTGACTATTAGTTGGATAAATATTTCAAGGAACAACTATACCACCAACTCGGCCATTTAAGATGATGAAATCATCTGAAAAATAATATAACTCAAAGGGCATAAGAAAGAATAAGTAGATGGACAACTCTTAGGCAAAGCATTTCCCCACTGAGAGTTTTGAGAGGAGGTGCTCTGTCATTACTATCAGCTATTCAAATAATAAGGGATAGGGAGACCCTGGGTGTACATACAGACTGGGTAATAAGATGCTGAAGAGCAGCCCCACAGAAACGGATCTGGGGGTCTGGGTCAATGGCAAGTTGAACATGAGTCAGCAGTGCCCTGGCAGCCAGGAGTGCCAACCTGGGGGGGGTATCCTGGGGTGCACCAGGCACAGCATGGCCAGCCGGGCAAGGGAGGGGATTGTCCTGCTCTGCTCTGCACTGGGGCGGCCTCACCTCGAGTGCTGGGGGCAGTTTTGGGTGCCACAATATAAAAAAGACAGTAAGCTTTTGGGGAGCATCCAAAGGAGGGCCATGAGGATGGTAAAGGGCCTTGAGGGGAAGCAGTAAAAGGAGCAGCTGAGATCTTGGTTTGTTCAGCCTGGAGAAGAAGAGATTGAAGGGAGACCTCACTGGAGTCTGCAGCTTCCTCACATGGGGAAGCAAAGGACCAGGAACTCATCTCTTCTCTGGTGGTTAGTAATAGGACCTGAGGGAATATCAGGAATTTGTGTCAGGGTAGGCTCAGGTTAGATACTAGGAAAAGGTTCTTCACCCTGAGGGTGTTTTGGCTCTGGAACAGGCTCCCCAGGGAAGTAGTCATAGCACCAGCCTGACAGAGTTCAAGAAGTGTTTGGACAATGATTTCAGGTACATGGTGTGATCCTTGGCCCTGTTGTGTACAGGGCCAGAAGTTGGACTGCAGCAATCCTGATGGATCCCTTCCAACTCAGGACATTCCATGATTCTATGATTCTGTTTCCACATTAACATATAGTGTGGCAAGATAAAAGTAGATCTGTAGAGAGGCTGGTGCTCCTGTCTGACATCCACATTATTTGAATATTTTCAGGATGTTTGTGATACAGACTCAGATGTTTTGCAATGGCAAAGACAGCTATTTTACCAAGTATATGTCAATTTTAATCTTTAGAAATTAAAGATGTAGTCTAAATTGTTCCAAGAGATACAAAATTTCAACATCTCAAGGCTTGCCATAAGCTGTTTAATCACTTTCTGCATCTCTGGTGCCAGCAGTTGATCCAATCTGTTAAATTTAAAAGCCTGTACACTTAAACAATAAGAAGACTTCAAAAAGGTTAGATTTGCAAACTTTCCTTCCTATGATTATTAAACTGGAAAATGTTTAAAGTACAAAGATATGCATCAGTGACCAGTGTTGTTTCCTGAACAACAGTGGTCAAAATGAAGGAATGGGGAAAAAGGAAAGGGGCCATGAGACTCAGAGGCAAGTACAAAGCTTCCTCTTTCCCAAAAAGAAAAGACAGGAGGCAGGAGAAAGTGCAAATTCAGAAATACTGTACAAAACCTGTAACTTGCTTTATATTTGCTTTTAACAATATTAAAGTGCTCCAAAAGTGTTTAATGAAAAAAAGACAAAAATAAATAAACCCTGAAAATGTCCTTGGTGCTACTGGCATTTTTGTCACAGCCTTCCAAAGGGTTTTCTGAAGAATTGAGGCCCTTCTTCTCTTACAGATTGCTGTGCAGCACCAAAAGGAAGGCTTAGCAGGTAACAAGACAAAATCTGAAACCTCCTGCATCTCGAGGTACAAATTCCACCCCTCCAGAAAGCACAAAGACATCCAAGGATCTTCCACAATGAGGCAACGTTTCTCTCCATACAGCACAGAAAGAGTAGTTACCTGTGAAATGTGCCATACACTCCCCTTCCAAGTGCCTCATCCACACCACTGTACTTCCTTTGCACATTAATGTGCAATAACCCTGCTCTCTCCATCTCCCTTGAGACCTTCCTCTAGATATAACATACAAGCACAGAACAGCTGAGACTGGAAGTGACCTCTGATGATTTTCTATTCCAAGCTCCCCTTTTCAATCAGGGTCAGCTACAGCAGGTGGTTTGGGATGATATCCTTCTGTGTTTTGAATATTTCCAAGGATGGAGAATCCACAGCCTCTTTGGGGAACCTGGACTTACCTTCCTGTCCACAAGAATGTGTGTTTTCTTATACTTAAATGTAATTTCTTCTATTTCAGGTTGTATCCCTTTCCCTCTTGCCTGTTCACAGGAGAAGGTCTAGCTCCATTTTATTTTTACCTTACCATCAAGAAGGTCAGGCACATGGATGAGATCCCCCTACCCTTTCTCCTCTCCAGGATAAAAAGTCCCATGTCTCTGAGCCTCTCCTCTCAAAAGAGATACTTTAATCATGTCATCATCTTTGTGGCTCTTCTCTGGCCCTGCTCCAGTACATCTACATCTATTTTGTACTGGAAAGCCCAGAGCTAGACAGAGCATTCCACCTGTGGTCCTACCAGTGCTCAGCAGAGAGGCAGGAAAACCTCCCTTTACCTGCTGGCAGTGATTTTTCTAAAGCATCCCACTGTGCTGTTGACTTCCTTTGCCACAAGGACACACTGCTGACTCACAGTCAACTTGGTGTTTGCCAGGACTCCAGCTCTTTTTTGCAAAGCCAACTTGATGGCATGGGCCCTTGTGCAGTGACATTTTTCCTTTTCTGCAGCAGTCTTTCCCTGCAGGAGACATATCAGAAATAATGTCAAGAATCTCAGTAGGCTGCTATTCAGAGGAGAGGAAGGCTTTGTGGAAGGATGTCTGTGTTGAAACAAACCAAGAGATTAGTTTATCTGATTTTGTGCAAAAGGAAAATGCTATTTTTCCCCAGGAGCGTGTGCTGAGATAAAGGACATGCTGGGCAGACTTGCAGTGAGTGATGGGAGGTAACGTAATAGGCCTGGTGACAGGGGCAATGTTAGTCACAGGCTGCCTCAAGCAGGCTTCTCTGCGGGGAGGGATGCTGGTAACCAAGCTCCCATGTGGCACAGCTGTGCCAATGCCAGTGGCCACCCGTCCTGCCCTGTGTGTATGCTGGGTGGAAGGACCCAGCTACCCTGGTGCCTCCGTAGGAACCAGTGAGTAAGGCCGCCCACAGTCTCACCCAGGTTGCTGGCTGATTCCATGGACTTGGGGGATGAATAAGGGACTTCACGTGAGCTGTGGTGACTGATAAAGGGACAGCTGTGTGTGCTGGTCCAGAACTTGTATAGCTGCAGACCCTGGATGTTGTGTGCACTGCTAAGCAGATAGAGTAAGGGTGAGCCACTTGTGACCAAAGCCATCACAGGATCCTTCTGAAGATACCTTCACTGGAGAAATTCATTCTGCCAACACTGAGGTATGCACAGCCCTGTCACAGCCTGGGAGTGACCAAGGCAGCACTGCAAGCAAAGATGCCCAGCACTTCAGGATGGCACAGGGCTGCCAATGAAAGATACCGGCTGGGCTAAGAGCTCCTGTGTGAAGGAGCTTGTACAAGACCCCTAAATTTTCTTCAGACTAGGGGAAGAACACGATCCTACAGGACAGCTGAGAGAGAAACCATCATTGATAGCTACAGCACCAAGGTCTCCAATGGCAGATAACTGAACAATCGCTGGCACTCACTGGGAGCAAGACAAACATGAAACAATCAACATGCTCCTTCCCACTGACAAAAGAACAGCAGAGTGGATGCGAACAAAATCGTGAGCTCTGCGTGGGATGTTGTGATTGGATAAGAGGCTTTGGTCTATGAGCTGACCTGGACTTCATATCCTTTTGTAGAAGTCCAAGAGTCTGTTGGTTTAGGGACAACTCCACAATGAATGCCTGGCAGAGGAAAGGGCAGCAGAGCCTTAGCTGACCTCTTTCTTGGGACAAGCATTGTCAAACAAGGATACGTGGATAAACACATCCTTTTGTGTTTGTGCTGCATTACACAGCTGTGCTGGACAGGACATTCCATTATCTTTTATCCAAGGAAACACTTCAGCTGCAGGAAGGTTTGCCTAACCTCACTAGACTTCATGACAGTCACCCAGTTGACTAGGCACTACCTCTTATATTCTTACTATTCTGTGCCGATAGCTGATCATAATAAAGATTTTTACTTGTGGAATGATTTAGTTGCTTCTGCAACTTGCTTTACATTAATCATTTGTCAGACAAATAAAAAATAAAAATGCTAACAAAACTGGTAACCTGGGTTGTGCATTAACATGCTTCTCAAGCAGTGGACTGCCTCTTCTCTACTGTAAAACCAAAAAATTTCTTATATTAATGAGTATATTCAACTCAGAAATATTTTACTAACAACACTAATGCTGTGAGTTGGCTGTGACAAAACAACGGTTCCAACTCATGGGACATCTTTGTAGCTACCAACTTACAGGCTGTCTATGATGATAGAAATGTCATTCAGGTAGACGGTGCACAAGTGCCAAGGTGGCTCACGTAGGATGAGTTGAAACACACCACTAGACAGTTTGATTGTCAAGGAAAGAGATTCAAGGCATATTCAAACGTTAGAAGTGACGGGGTAAAACATGCTGGCTACTCCTTTGCCTTCTGAGCTGTCAGGTGTACTGCAATGGACCATGGCCACGAGCGTAGAAGCCTGTTTGAACAGAAACAAGGCAGTCTCCAGATGGAAAGGCAGAAGGAGCAGCAGCTGCAGCATGCTTGCAGTCTAGGGAGAGCTCCAGCTGTGTGGTTAAGGGTTCACCATACACAGGCACATGCACCCATTTGACCTGTTGTCCCCCAGCAAGGTGGGACCCCTTTTAGCTAAATGGGACTCACAACCGTGGTGACCAGTTCACACACTGCTCCTGTGAGAGAATAGCTCATTCTCTTTGCAGTGATTCTCTCTGCAGTGATGAGCCACCCAAGTGGGTCAAAGTCTAAAGATCTTTCCTCAAAAGCCTTGTTCCTGCATAACAAGTGTAGCAGACTGGCCTGGACCACACACTGTGCCATGTAAAGTACCAGTGTGATGTAAATGCACTGGTCCAGACTGAGCTGTTCACAGTTCCTATTGCATGAGCAGCTTCAGCTGAATGGGACTGTGAAGGACTGTATTAGGGAGAAAGGTAGGGATGATTCAGAGGCTTTCCTCTTGCATAGACAACTAAAAGGGTTAAAAAGTCCACCTCTACTCCCCCGAGTCATAATTTGTTCTAGACAATTTCAGAGCCATTTTGTGTATTGACTTTGGATTTCTGTTTTAAAATTACATGGTATTTAAGAGGTCAAAGCAGTTTCTTTTATTGTCTGTCCATTCTTTTATTTCAAAGGAATTATGCAACTGGTTTCTGCTTGCTATTGTATATTATGACTGTCTTGCAGACCATGAATGTTTCTTCAGCTGGTTTGTTCAGCTGATGTGCCATGAAGTTGCTTTTGGAAGAATGTAAGAGTGGTAAGAATGGTCTTGTTAGAATGATCTCTGTGTGTACAAAAGGCACATTTTGAACCTAGCATCTGGTGCTGTGACCTGTGGAAAAGAACAGCACACCTTAAACTACCCTTCAAAATTATAGCGGCGACTTCAAATCCTTTTCTGGTAGCATCTGACTGGGATCTAAATATCCTGATGCTTGGATTAAAAATTCTCTTATTTTCTCAACCTCTCTTCCCCCAACACATTTTTATTTAGCTCTGTAATTCCTCGCTATATAGATGCTCTGAAATTTGCTTTTGAAATCAATTTGTATTCCCAAAATATTCTCACTGAGGGTTTTGTTCCACTGATGTGCTGCACAGACTGTGACTCTGTCAGAGTTCCTTGAGCTAGATTGCTCTGGAAGGAAAAACTGCTCTGTGAAACACTATGTCTGTGGTCTTTTACAGTGCAGCAAAGGACACCAGGCAAATGCATATAACTTCTTGCAGAAAAATCTACTTCAATTTTATTAAATTTGGCAACACAGATTGAAAGGATATGCTCTTTCTAATGTTCCTTGGTAGCAAATTTTCTCAGTTTCTTAGGAAGAGCTATGGATTCTGGTGGGAAGAAAGACTGGTGATACTAGTAGTCCAGACAACAATGGGAGAAAAGTTGCAATAAATATGGTCCTGCATATGCTGATCTTAGCAAAATTTGTGAGTTCACAGAATGATGACTCTGAGATGGATCTGGCCTGTCACAACTCAAGACAGAGGAATATTAAGGAAAATAACACAAAATTCCTTATAGACATTCTGAAAGACTGAATTCCTCACAATTTTTTTTTTTGCTGTTTTATCTTCATAAGTTATGTTACACTATTTGCTGCCATAACCAAATCATACTTACTATTCAAGTTCCAATGAATAGCTTTTATCACTTTTTTTTCCTTCAGTCCTTTCAATGTGCTCCTGTCTTTTCTTCAAGGTTTCATGTGCTATGATGAATAAGTCTTCCTTCTAGGACATTTTAGGCTAAAATCTTTTCGTTCAGGCTTTTTTTTTTTTTTTTTTCAAAGAATGGACTTATTCCAAGTAAAAGTGCATGTCTGACACTGGGCTCCATCCATCACTTTTTTGGGTAAACACAGAACAGGCAGCACGGGGCGTGTCACAAAATAACACAAGATATATTTCAAGGAGTTCGTCAAGTCTGCCCCAAGTACAGCTGAGAAGCTGTGCTATACCTTCCCAGGTGAATCTGATAAGGTAAGCATTTATTTCAATTATGATTTAAGTTCTACTCTGCAAGATAAAAACCAATTATCTTTTACAATACTTAAAATCGTACTGATGTAACCTCATGTTTATGGCCCTCAGTATCAGTTGAAGAAACTAATTATCAAAGGATGCCTTCTGCAGAAACCTTACCTACCTTCACGTGTCTTCTGTACTATTTTACTGTTTCACAGTCTAATATGCATAAAGTCAAAGTATTTATCTTTATGAACTATAGTTTTGTTTACTAACTCTTCCACATTGAAAAGCTGGTGGTAAGTTACAACAGACTTTCTTCTTTCTTCCTCTATTGCTTTAATTTTTTATGTAGTATTAAAAGACAAAATTGAATTTGTTTAAATTCCAGGGGTTATGTAAGATATTCTCTGAACGAAATCAAGAAGTCCAGAATGTTCAAATGACCCCATCATTCTACAGATCTGTGTTATCTTTAATAGTTACATTTTCAAAGATAAACAACAACAAAAAAAAACCCCAAGCATTTGCTTCATGAATCTGTTTCTTCTCCAAGAACATAAATGGAGCTTAAAGCCTAAAGTACAGTAGTAAGCAGAATAGGTAAATAATAAAAAATCTACCTTATATTACCTATATAAGCAGTTCAACTGGAGAGAGAATGAGCATCCATTCTATCAGGGGAACAGTTAGGTGCATTGTTGTTCAAATTATCCCGCATTAAGAGATGATTGTCACATGAAAATTTGGATTCCATAGGGACTGTGATACATATGACAGAGTACCCTGGATTTTGTTCCCTAGCACCTGCAGAGGGAAAAAAATCACTTGAAGATCCTCAAGACCTTAAGTTACAAGTGGTATAAACACTATACTGTTTCATTAGATTTTGAAGTACTGTATTTTCTAGTCTGTGTTGTCTTCTTTCACTAGCCTACACACAGATGGCAGATGTCCAGCACTTTGATTGCTCATGAATCCAAAAGCACGTCTGCCTTTTAAATCCACACCACTGGATTCTGTTCCCTGAAAAACCCCTGTGCACTAAGTTTAGGGTCCATGTGCACTGACTTTTTTTGCATTACAATTGACCTATTTCACCACAGCAAGTCAGACTCTTTCTGTTTCCTTCATGCAACAGGCATTTCACGATGGGCTCCATCAGTGCAGCCAATGCAGAATTTTGTTTTGACGTATTCAAAGAGGTGAAATTTCACCGCAGCAATGACAACGTGCTCTTTTCCTCCCTGAGCATGCTTTCAACCCTGGCCCTGGTGTATATGGGAGCAAGGGGTAAGACTCAATCCCAGATGCAGAAGGTAAGTTATTTACATGGCTGTGAGGTGACCTCTGCTTATGCTACTTGTTCCTTCTAAGCAAAATCCCTGAAAAATATTATCCACTGATGAGGTTCTCACCTGTTTTAATGCACAAGAACTAAGCCAAAGTCACAAAATGGAGAACTGAATCCTGGGTTATATATAGAAAATAATAATAAAAAATATGTAAATTTTCAATGTAACAGGCAGCTGACTTAAACATTAAAAAAAAAAATCTCAGGGACAATAGCAAAATAGATTACCAGTCAGGCAATTTTATTTTATGATTTTTAAATTCGGACAAGTTCCAAATAAGGTATGCAGATTTTCTTTTTTAATATATAAAAAAGATAAATCCCAGAAAGACAGGAAGACAGAGTATTTTTAGCAATACATAAAATGTAACTCAATTAATTCCTAGACATTCACTAGAAAAAATGTCATCTAAGCAAAGAGTGGTATTTACAATTTCCAAGCAGATCACAGAGGGCACAGACCAGTTGCAAGCTCACCTGTGAATTTTCAGTAATCTATTTTCTCAGTTAGCATCTTTTTTTTTTCTGAGCCAACAGTTTTATCTCAAGCAACATGTGTAAATCTTGAGTTCACATTATTTTTGGTCATGCTTCTCATTTCTACCACTGGTGTTTTCTCTTGCAGGTTCTTCACTTTGATAATGTTACAGGAGATGGAGACATTACCGACTCCCAGGTAGAGAAATAACTTAATCTTCCTTTCTGTCTTATTTTCTCCTCAGAACAGAAGTAGAACTGTTCTGCCTCTCCTCCTGGCAGTTTCAGACCCTGACAAAAACTATGGTAATGGCCTCAAACCGAGGGGATCTGTGGAGGGAGGGAAGGAGAGTGTGATTCACCTGTTTTTTAACAAACAGAGAAAGACAGCAGGTTGCTTATCTTGCACCAGAATAAGTACTGGTGTGGGGAGAATGCTTTGGGCACCAGGGTGCCTTCCCAGGCAAGTGCTGCTGGGGGATGGACTGTGACCGGGGCTCAGCACCTTGAGCAGCTTGATTTTCAGCTGGGCAGGAAGATGCTGAGCAGAGAAGAGCCCAGAAGTCTCAGTGACAGGAACACAACTGCATCTTATAAAAAACACATTTCAGGGGATTTGTCTTGACGAGGGTGAACGCGCCAGTTCAGTGCACCACCACCACCACAGCACCAGCTGTCCCAAAGGTGACAGTCTGTGGGGGAAGACTGCCCTGTAGCATCACTCCTAACTGACAGGGACAATACTTTGGAACCTCATTTCCTTATGCAATCTATCTTCTTTTTCCATGTCATGACCTCAGTGTGGCACTGCTGAGTACATCCACAAATCATTCAAGGATATTGTCTCAGACATCAGCAGGCAGAATGCTACTAACTCACTCAGGATTACTGACAGACTCTATATTGAAAAAACATACCCTATTCTTCAGGTAAGTTATAATGTGAACTGACTTTCATGAGATTTCCTGTAAATCCCCTGCGACTTTGCACCACCAACAGTAGCCCACTCTCTGTTGATGAAGAGGTGGTTGTGAGCCATGAAGGGAACTGGTACAGAATGAGTTTGGACATTTCCGTGCCTGTTAGATGAAAGCAAAAGGTTATAATGGCATAAAATATGCCTATGTCACAAATCACAGGGAGTAATCAGGATTGCTGTTAATTTGCTAGAAAAATGGCTTTTAAGGAAAAACGTAACTTTTAAGGGAAATTAAATATATTTTATTACTAGAAATAATGATGACTGAAATTGTCGAGTCTGTATTTTTTCAAAGCCAAATATGAAATCCTTCTAGTGAAAGGAAGTTTTGCTTTTGAAATCTAAGAATGTGAGAACACAGTATTCAAAATAAAGAGTGGACATGAAGAGAATGAGACAAACATTGCCTGTTCCTAGAAACGTGTTAAATGGAAACTGTTTTAGCAAAACAAAGAAAATACATCCAAATTTTAACTTAGAACCCCGTTTCATCAAAAAGTGCCAGATATATATATGTGAAGCAGTCTTTCTTGTATAGCTTTAAGCTTTGGTTACAGGAAGACAGCTGTGACTGACATGTTCCGTGTCTGACATGTTTAAACCCAGGAGTAAACATTCACTGTTCCTTTAAGCATTCTGCTTTGTTACACATCCATATAATTCCAAGTTCTCCTCAGTCTGACAACTGTAACCCTTCTGCTTACAGGAATACATAAAGTGTGCAAAGAAATTCTACAAAGCAGAGCTGGAAGAAGTTGACTTCAAAACAGCTGCAGAGGAAGCAAGACAGCTCATTAATTCCTGGGTGGAGAAAGAGACAAATGGTAAGGACTGAAACATGGGTAGCAGGTATTTTCCCTCACCTACCATATACTATATCCTTGTCTTCCTCTCCTCATAATCTCTACAAAAAGTGAGTCAAGCAAGAGCAGGTTGCTTATTGCTATGAAAACAAAACTTCACAAAGTAGGAACCCCCACCCTCGCCCCCACATCGCAGAGATTTGTGCACACCAGAGGAGCTGTATCTTACCCCTCTCTGCCCTGTCTCTTTCTTAAAGGACGAATCCAAGACTTCCTTGTGTCAGACTCTGTTGATCTCAATACTGCGCTGGTCTTTGTGAATGTCATTTACTTCAAAGGGATATGGAAAACTGCGTTTAAAGAAGAACACACTCGTGAAGAGCCTTTCAATGTGACAGAGGTAGGAAGGCACAGACACACTTGTGGCCAGGGCAGCTGTTGGTTCACACAGCCAGCAGTCTGGGTATTACAAATACATGTCACAGGTTGGGTGATTTAGCTGAGTCCCTCACTGCCAGTGCCTGGGCCTAAAGCCAAGTAGTGTTCGCAAGGTCTGTGTCTGACCAGGCTTCCAGGGCATACAAGCAGGCAAGAGAGGAAAATAGAGACATGGCTCTTCTCCAAAGGCAGCACGATTGAAGATTGAGTCCCATCCTTTCAAAGGCCTTGTACATTTTTCTGACCAAAACAAAAAATTGCTCCCGCATCACATCATCTCACATTTCTGTTTTTGCAGCAAGAGAGCAGACCCGTGCAAATGATGTGTCAGAACAGCACCTTCAAAGTGGCAAGAGTGGCTGAAGAGAAAATTAAGATCCTGGAGCTTCCGTACGCCAGTGGAGAGCTGAGCCTGTTGGTGCTGCTGCCTGATGACATCTCTGGCCTGGAGCAGGTACGGCCCTGGCAGGGAGAGCAGAAGAGTTATGACTTCAGTGGGGCTTGGCTGCTGTCAGACCTTTTGCTGTCCATTGACATCCCAGCTGCCCACACCACGGCTGTGCTGGGCAGGCAGGAGACCACAAAATCTATCCAGGTGCTCAGGCAGAGCCTCTTAGGGGAGTCCAGAACTCAGTTTTATAAGATGAAGGTAAAGCAGTGTAGGGCTGCTGCAGCCCTGCAGAAGATGATGTTGCAATATGCACCAGTCTCCATCAGGTGTTAGAAACAGACAAGGTAGCAGGATTTTTACCACTCTGAATGATTCCAAATGCTTGCTAA
Organism: Machaerirhynchus nigripectus; assembly: GCA_013397975.1. Taxonomy (NCBI): domain Eukaryota; kingdom Metazoa; phylum Chordata; class Aves; order Passeriformes; family Dicruridae; genus Machaerirhynchus; species Machaerirhynchus nigripectus. The sequence goes on from VZRQ01000345.1 coordinate 380,788, forward strand.
AGAAAAAAAGTTTATCCTAGGGGAAATAAAAAGCGAAAGTGATGAAGAAAGCATTCCAGGAGCTGACTAAAAGGAAAATGAGAAAAGTAACATCAGAAAGGAATAAAGTTGAGGAAAGGGATCAATAAAATATCTTCCAAGAGGAACAGTTTTAGGGCCAATTTGGTTTGATGTTTTCAAAACTGTATTTTTACAAGAAAAGATTTGATCTGGTGAAGAAATTTTCAGAAGAAAAGGGTTTGAGGAACTTCCTCAAGACAGATGAGATATGCTCCATAGTCAGGAGGAAGCATACAGGATAAACAAATGCATTTAAGAATAAGTATCAGTTCTATTATGTACACAAAATAAATGGAAAACAACAGTAACAGGTGGTAAACACAGCTTTTAAGGCCAGTGAATTTTGTCTCAGACATTTAATTCCCTGCCTCTCTTTGCAGCTTGAGAACAAAATCAGCTATGAAAGACTCATGGAGTGGACCAGTCCCAAGGCGATGGAAAAGAAGAGAGTGAAAGTGTACCTCCCACGCATGAAAATTGAAGAGAAATATAACCTCACATCTGTCTTAACGTCCTTGGGTATGACTGACCTGTTCAGCCCCTCGGCCAATCTCTCCGGCATCTCTTCAGCAGAGAGCCTGAGGGTATCTGAGGCCATCCATGAGGCGTATATGGAAGTCACTGAAGAGGGCACTGAGGCAGGTGGCTCAGAGGTTGTGACTGGAGACATCCAGCATTCCTCTGAGTTTGAAGAGTTTAGGGCTGACCACCCATTCCTTTTCTTGGTCAAACACAATCCAAGTGACATGATCCTCCTCTTTGGTAGATATTGTTCTCCCTAAAGAGAAAAGGGCTGGAAATAATGCTTATGTTCCCCTCAGAAACAGACCCCCTTTAGTATTGTAGTATAATCTTATCTCTTCACTATCTCTAAGTGGAAGCCTTCAATATCTAGGGAGATATTCCTGAAGAAGTGTGTGACTTCTCAGATCTTTGGGCACAGATATTTCTGCTTACACAAGTTGTACTCAGGACTTATATCCAGGAATAAATGAGAATTTCAAGAGGTAGCTTAGAAGTATTTTCCACTGTGATTGAATAACTTTAAATTCAGGACCAATGTTTTGATTTTTGTGAGAAATTCTGACACTGATATTGAGAGTCTGGTTTTTCTACAGGAGTTCTCTGAAATAAACACAACTTTCAGAATAATCCTGTTTCTTTCTGTTGAACTTGTTGGGCAACCATCCGTGAATTGATGCCTGGACAACTTGCAGATGAAATTCTTAATTTCAGCAAATCATTCTTCTTTGAGTAATGCATTTGTGCTTCTTTGTGCCGCAAGTACTGTAAGGTTAATGTCTCTTGTTCTGAGGGGCCAGAATGTTTACCATTTCTTCTTAAATCATCTCCAAACACAATTCCTTCCTGACTGATATAATTTCCCATCTTCATTCCCATAACATGTCATCGATTTTGTGAATGTGAATTGTTGGTCCTTCTATTTATTCTAATAAAAGCATTGCAAACCAAACATGTGTCTACCTGTTCTGGTCTGGGTTACTGCACCACACAACCATAATACATGATATAGTGGGTCATGGGTATTGACAGAAGGGGTTTAAGACTAGGATTTAGATCCTATTTTCAAAACCAGAATGTACCCATATATGAAGTCATTAAAGAGTTTATCTTTTTTTTTTCTAAAATTCTGAGTTTAAGCAAGGTAAGCCCCACAGCTCCTATTTGTACCTTGAGCTTATCTCCACATGACATAGCAAATAACTCAGTTTTTTTAAATCTGCCATTGTATTTCCAGATAGTTTTAAAAGACTTCCTCTAATTGCCCTCAATATATATATTGAGGTGATGCCTAAGAGATACAACCTCAAAAACATGAGAAAAATCTTTTTCTCAAAAGGTGGACTGCTTCAGCTGTCTAATACCCACAAGAACAATGTGAGGAAATCTTTGTTACTGCCTTTTGATAACATAATCCCCTAGAGATAATGTTTGCTATTTCACAGTTTTTAAGGAGAAGGTTCTTCAGGTTGCAGTTAATCCAATGGAAAGACCTATTAGTGTTAATCACTGACTTAAGCAGTCTTCTTTTTGCTGGCATACGCGTGCAGAACTACAAATCACAGTAAAAAAGGAGAGACACTTGGGAGTATTTGGAGTTGTCTCAAACTTTTTCGAAGTAAGTATTAAGTATAACTTGAAATGATGATGCTGACTAGAGGGAAACATCTTCTTGGCTGCTCTGAAGCCTATGGGAGAACTGAAAACACCGGTCTTCCCAAGACAGTTATAAGGGATTAGACACGGTTAACACAAGTCTTCAAGCAAAAAAGTATTTATATATATACATATATATATATATATGCAATTTCAAGGTTTACTGTGCATATCACGTTCTGCTTCCCTTATAGCCTAAAGCAGTAAGCAGAGTTTTGCTACACCTAAAACAAAAAGATAAAGGCAGGATTTATAAAATACAGTTCTAAGGAGCAGAGGGTGAATGTTTATAAACAATTATAAATCTGTTATTAAACTGAAACAATTTGTCACTTTGCACTTTTATAGGCACAATAAAAATAAAATTAGTATTTATTATAGTATATAAAATGAATATAAAAATAACTATTCTCTTGTTTAGTTGTTCCTTTGCTTGATGATTATTTTAAAGAAATGGAGAAAATCAATGGTAATTAAGTGAAAATGAATCAAATGGTAAATAGTTTCCTAAAACTACACATGAGACAGGTCTGCCTAATGTCCTCACTGTGGAACAGAACTATTTGGCTCATTTTACACTGGGCCGTTAGGTGTCACTAGGGATACAAAATGATGTCTCAAGGCTTCTAACAGACGGACATTTGTTGAAAACTAGGTTTGGGAGCTTAATGTAAATTGCAATTTTGTTCCTAATTTTTTGTGTAAGAAGATGATTATGATCAATATACTGAAATGTAGACCAATGGCACCGTGCCTGGAACCCAGTAATTTTTGAAGAAAAAGACGGAATTATTATTTGGTGAAAGATCAGAGGCATTTTAAGATGTCTCTGTTCTGGATGAAAAAATATCTCAATCAAACACTCTAGAAGGGATAGAGGTATTTGGTTTACGAAAGAGAAAACATCCTCCAGAGAGGCTAAAATGAGAGGTAAAAGTGCAGATTCAGCGTGGTTGAATAAGATCCACACCCCTGTATCAATGGCTGAGCCCAGTACTGCGCTTGTGCATTGCTGGTCCGGGCCAGCAGGACCTGCTGCAAAGGCACTGCCATGGGTGGTGTGGCTGCTGCAGCTCCCATGGGAAGCAATTCTGAAAGGAGCAGCATGGAGGGTGTTACAAAAGGATGAGGGAAGAGCAGCCGTGTGGAGAGCAAACACTGCCTGCTGTTTCCCAGCTCGGAAGTCCAGCAGGAGTTTAATAACATGAATCACAGCTCCCACAAAGTCTAGGTATTGTCCTATAGTTCTTTTTATTCCCTGGCAGCATCACTGAAGTTGGTATGTCGATAAACTGCCATCTGTCCATTTGCTACACTCCATTTTCACAATGTGCCATGTTGTTCTGGATTGCAGTACTGCCAGGGGTCTGTGGAACAAAAACAGACACATGCACAGGACAGCATTTGAAATGCTGTGTGAACTAAGCGTGCCTTTCCTTCTCATGCAATTCGGGGAGGGGTTGGAGAAGACTTATCTTCCCTGCCCTTTGGGGAATATAATCTTCTGAGACCATTCCACATCCCTCTGCATATATGACTTGTGAGAGAGGCCTACCTTCTCCTAAGCAAACCAAATCCATGGCTGAAGGCACAAGATTTAGCAGGCATTGTGCTGTAACCACCGTCACTAGAGGAAGTGCAGAGAACCTTCTGGCCTCCATGGCAAAGCTGTCCTGGGTTCCCAAATGGTATTTGAGAAAGCACAGCATGCTGAATCAAACTGAAAGCTACATGTCTGCTAGAAAGGCTTTGACACAGAGCAGGGCTTTCTGTTTCGCGTGGCTAGTGAGCTAAGAGTTCTCAGTATGGAAAAGAGACAGCAGAGAGAGGATTGTCAAAGAGCAGCAAGGGTGGGGCTGCTTGGCAAGGAAAGGGGATCCAGGGCAGGAGGTGACAAAAAGACCAGAAGGGCAATGGTTTCTGCCATAAGATATTAAATGCTGCAGTTCCCTACGCTACTGCTACAGTCCAGTGATTCCCAAACAAGCCTGTGGTGATGAGGTAGGTCAAATATGAAGCCTGCAGGTTAAATCCACAAATCAGGGTCTGTACTGTTCCTAACCAGAACATTACTGTATATGGAGGAATTAGCGACCACATAAAAACGGATCTGATCTGGTTGATCAATGTGTGCAGTTTTGGCTGAGTTATGCTGCACATACTTCTTGGTGTCCAGGACTATACAGTGCTGAACATATCATGTGGCTGTGGGCTAAACTTCACCTACTAATCATAATGGAGAACCTCACAGACGGCCCCGAACTGGCACCCTGTGATGATGCTGCCAGAGTATCCTTGTTTTTACCTTGAAATGAAGCAGCATTTTTCTGTATAAGTGTACTTTCATTCATCAGTAGAAACGATAAACAGAACCCACCTATAAAAGTGTAAAGATCACACCACCAGTGAACCTCTGCATGCATGGGATATGCACAGTGTGCTATTCCCTGAATAAAGATCCATCCAATGCTGCACTGCTTGGGGATCTGACCACTGGAAGGGACATGAAATTGTCTATGCTATCTACTTCCCCCCTCTCATGGCATTTCCAATAAAATGCACTTTAATAATTTTCTTACTAGTGTTCAAAATGAACACTTGCAGTGGTGAATTACAGGGTCCATCTTGGTGAGGTTCATGGCCAGGCACAGGCATGCAACCTAGCAAAGACAAGAGACTCACAATCAAGACATTCAGTTTAAATTCTTCTCTTGAGTGAGGAGGATGTAGACCCCCATGGAGGCATTTCACAGCTTTGACACAAACAGTGCCCTATTTCAAGGCTTGGCAGAGGCTTTAGATGTGCCTGAGCCCACATAGTCAAACCTGTAGGAGAGGGATGAATGTTCTCCAGAGCAGAGGTTTCTGAAGTCCTGAGTGTTATGGAGGAAATTACAGAGGTTGGCTATTTGGTATATCTTTGGACACAGGAACTTAATGGTATTAAAAGGGGTTAGTAGAAAGCAGTTAAAAAAACCCCAACATACAGAGGTAGCTGACAAGAGGTAGCTGACAACAAACAGCTGAATGACAGAACTCGTGGTCAAAGAATGCTGGAGATGATAAAATGTTACATGATTTTAAAGGGAGACTGGACAAAACCACAGAAGAGAAATCCATTGAGAGGAAATAAATATACAGAAATTACTACCAGTTATTTAAGTTCCAGGACTGACAACAGTCAGAGTTAGGACCCTGAGAGCACAACCAGCTTCAGCAGAAGATCTCCCCAACACTCTCTGCACATGGGTCTGGAGCCTGTATTGGGCATTGGCACCATTTGTGAGAGGAGGGCATGAGCTGTCTTTGGCCAGCTGCAGCAGACCCTGTAATGAATGACAAAAACTCATTGTATGCCAAATCTCCAGTCAGACGAGCATACAGCACCTCTGCTCGAGTGTAATTAAGAAAGAGTGGACAGAGAAATGGGACAGATGTGTTTGGAGAAACAAAAGAGAGAAGACACGGGGGTATTATTAAGAAGGGGATGTTAGTAAGAGCACAGCTGAAGGCACACCCTTGGGGGTCACCTCTGGGGCATTGAAGCCACAGGCAGCTCATGCCAGGGCAGCGACACTCCAGAGGGACTGCAGCCTGCTGGTCACTTATGCTAAAGCAAGGACATCCCTGTGGAACTACAGCCCCTGAAGCAGACTAGAGTACAGGTAAAAGTGAGCAGCAAAAACTGCCAGATATGGCAGCCATACACCAACCCCGACCTCTTCTATTACCTCCTGCTTCACCAAAGGGACTGGGGAGCACTGAGTGTAACAAGGAAGCCGAAACTAGTAAACATAAAGGGAGACTTTTTGTACTGAAGTTAAATGTGGAAAAGCAGGATGAAAGTTCTGTTTCATAGCTTTTTACATCGGTTTTGTCAATACTCAAGTCAACAACAAACATTTTATGTTAATCAGTAAGAAATTAAGTGAAACTCCCCAAGTCAAGGCCGTTGCCCACAGCAGAAGCCTGTTTCAGCCTAGACGTAGCACTGAAGTACACTGTAGGTTCCTGTCTCCAGTTCTGCCTCCTGACAGACATCAGACCCAAGCCTTGTCTCCAGGCCTATTTCTTTTGCTCGTAAGTGTATGACAGAGCTTTGAGTGCACTAATGAATTTTAATAGTCCTGCTCAGCCACACCTGGAGTCTCTCCCATTCCTGTGACCCCAGGAGCTCTAAACTATGTGCTGGACTTTCAGTTCTCCTCTGTATTACATCAGTGGTGTGTCAGTCTCCAGTTCAAACACAGCTGTGCCCATTCCTGGCCGAGGACTCCTAGAGTGACCTTGGCCCTGCCCTGTGATCACTGGACCTGGACCTACCTCTGCTGTGTGAACTGGCTTTGTGGTCAATGTTGTCTTTGCACCCGCCTCATAGCCATGATGTTGCCTTATGATCTGGACTGCCCGTGATCTCTGGGCCTGCTCTGCTCAGCTGCTGGGCCCTGGCTGGTGAGGCTCCCACACTGCCAGCTGTGGCATCCCCCTTGCCTCCTGGTTTGCTCCTCCTTGGGAAAAGCTGACCCTTGCTGCTCCCTGACAGTGAGCTCAGTCCTCCCTGAGCCCTCTGCCAAGCACCGAGGAGCACGGGTCTCCAGTCACACAGGGCCTTATGCTTACAAACCTTCCTGATCTCCACAAAGCACTCACTCATTACTCAGAGCCAGGCTCCTGAGTGAACCCCCTTACACCCAGCCAGATCATCCTTCCTGGCTTGCTCCTGACAGCCTCTGGAACCCATTGGGGTGGTCTGACCACCTCACTCAGTTCCCAACCTCTTGTGCCATGTCTGTTTCCTATCCATTGTCCCTGCCCTGGCTCTATATCCCCTGAAACAGCCCACTGACACCCCACAGCCAGTGAGTCACTCTAAAGTGAGTCCCTCCCAAGTGCAGGTTTTCCTAAGGAGCAAGGGCACACCGTCCTCAGAGGGGAGGCTGCTGGTCCGAGCCCTGAAGGCACTAGAAGCCCTCAGTGGCCCTGATCTTCCAGGGGACCTGCCCTACCTGCCCAAAGCCCAGGACCCCATGTCAACCCCCCTGGAGCCATCAGCCCCTGCCCCAGTGACACCACACCAGGGGCTGTTCTCCTGTTCTGTCCTGGCCATGTGACTTCTTGAGACCAACTTGTGCACTGATTTCCTGGCTTGAACTTGAGCCTACTCTGTCACCAGTGACCTGCCTGGTAGTCACTGGATCTGATTGCAGCCCTCACTTGTGGAGAGACTTCCCAGCTTGGTTTTGGACATGCCCTGTCACTATATTGCCTCATGTTCTGAAGGCTTGGTTGGACCTGTCACCCTTTCAGGGTCTGTCTTTTTCCCTTGCTCAGGTGCTATGGGGTTGGGACCTGCCCAGTGAGCCTCCCATTCTACAGGCAGCAAACTCTCATTGCTCCCTAGCCCTAGGCTCTGTAGATGCACCGTGGCCCTGGTTCTTCTCTTGCTGTGTCCATGGCTATTGGTGGACCCTGTTACTGACATTTGGTTCTGTTTCCCTGTGGTCAGATGATGTGGTGTGGCATCCAACAGTGAGGGCACTGCCCTCTCTGGGGGCTCACTCTCGACTCAGCTCACTGTCCTCAAGGAGCAGCCCTGCTCCTGCTGCTCCTGGCAGCACAGCCAACTTTCCACACAAAATACTGCCTGCTTATTCAGCCTATAGCTCTTCAATGTGACTACAAGGCTATTGTGGGAGATCATCCTGAAGGCCTTACTAAAGTCAGGTGTACAATATCCTCTGCACTCCCTTTCTTTATAGAACAAGCTGCCCCTCCTAGAGGCCAGTGATGTTGGTTAGGAGGGATTTGTCCTTGGTAAATCTGTGCTGGTTTTCCCCATCATCTTTTATTCCTTCACATGTCTCAAAATGTTCCCAGGAGGCCTTGCTTGGAAGCCTGCTGCAGGGATTTGAAGGCGAATACAGTTGTACACCAGGGCGTTAGTGACCCACATAGCACTTGAAAGGAGCAGGCACAGGCCCGAACTTGCCAAGTGTGTAGGTTGGCTCCCCATCCTGTGCTGTCCTGCACATCGCCCTGGGCTGCAGGATGAACTTTGTGTGCAATCAGAAGGAACCTGTAGGCAGCTCCCACTTGGCATGAATGACTGCATTCCCTGCATCCTTTCATTTATCATAAAGTGAAGCAGCAAGTTTTCATGTGAACATCCTTCTGTTTCCCAGAAGAAATTGTTTTCTTCTTTAAAAATTCCTGCAAGAATAAAAACCAAAGTGTCAGTGAACACCTATCTCCGTGGATGGGACCTGCACTGCATGGCATTCCTTGACTGATGGTCTGTCCAGTGCTGCACAACTTGAGCTGAGGGAATGTGAGATTACCTGTATTATCCTGTTTTTCCTTTTAATGTTAATTAAATGGTTAATTATTGTTAATTAAATGAACAATTTAATTATTGTTAATTAAATAATTAATGTTAATTAAATTAAACCTGCATTAAATGGTATTTTAAGCAGTATCTTAGAGACTGTGTCTTTCTTGACACATATCATAATGCATACTAACCCTTAGTGCCTTGCAGCAGTTGACTACACCTTTTCAGTGACTGCAGAGACCTGTAGTCTCCCCAATTCTCCTTTTCCTTTCTGAAAACTAGTCATTTTTTCAAATCATCAGGAACCTTCTCCAATCATCCTGACTCTTCTTTAGTCATCTTTTTGCTGTTGTTTCTAAAGAAACTTTTCTTACTGCCCTTCACACCCCTTGTCAGTTTTCCCTCCAGCACAATCTTTGCTTTTCATATTCCATCCTTGCATGCATGGTGAAAGCTTCTATACTCCTGCCTGGTGGATTCTCCTTGCTTTCAACTCTTGTACACTTTCTTCTTGCATTTGAGTTTGGAGAGGATGAAGGCAACTTTATCATCAGAGACACTGCATATTGCTTCCACAGAAAGTTATGTGGCATGTATGGAAGCAAGGCAAAGGCTTTCCATGTATGTGAGGTTAAAACTCATTCAGCCATAGTGAGGATGTTTTTCAAGTCCTGAGTCAAATACTCCCATCCAACCCATTGCTGGCCTGTGGGATGTGATCATTGAAAATTATGCCATGAAGGTCACATCAATCTGTATCAGATCAAATATCCCTGGGGGAGCAGTAAGAAATCATCATCTGTACAAAGAAGTCTAAGCCTGTGTCAGGTTCAAACGAATAAAGGAATGTAAGATGTCATAGTGGGTATCGCAGTGACAACTAAGAGCAATGACAAATGCCCTGTCACAGTCTTTGAGAGATCAAGACAGCACTGCAGGCAGCAGTGCACATCTCCAATGGCGTAGAGCTGTTGCAAAAAGGTGCCAGGTGGCCTATGAGCACCTGTCTGAAGGAGCTTGACCAGATACTCTATTTGCTTTGTACTGGGGGAAAAACAGAACCACAGAACAATGAAGAGGGAAACCATCATCGGTGGCTGCAGCACCTAGGTCTGCAGTGATAACAAGTTAGGCGGTCAGCTGCAATTGGTAAATCTCTCTGTGAATGATTGCCTCAGTCCCTGATGGAAAGCCAGCTTCTAGAGTCACAATGTGCAATGAAGACAAACATAAAACAATTAATATGCTCCTTTCTATTGGCAAAAGTGCAGGAACAAGGACAGAGCAAAATCCTGAGTTCTGCATAGGTTTTTGTGATTGGATGAGAGGCTTTGGTCTATGAGCTGACCTGGACTTCATACCCTTTTGGATAAGAAGTACCTTTTATGCTGTCAGTTGTCCAAAGCTCAGGTACTCAAGAGTCTGTTGGTTTAGGGACAGCTCCACAATGAAATGCCTGGCAGAGGAAAGGGCAGCAGAGCCTTAGCTGACCTCTTTCTTGGGACAAGCATTGTCAAACAAGGATGTGTGACTGAACTGTTCGTATTGCTTTGCACAGCTGTGCTGGACAGGACAATTCTTTGCCAGCTGTCCCAAGTGGTCTTCCAAGAGCAGGAAGGTTTGCTTACTCTCTCTAGACCCCATGTCAAGCAGACTGTACAAGACCCTTTAGTGCTGATGCTATGCTGATGGTCTGCTCTGATGCAGTCTTTCATTTGCTCCTGGGTATATTCTGTTTCTTAAAACTGGCCTTGCATTAACTCCCAGTCTGAGCACGGAAAACCACACCAGACCCCTCAGAAAGAGCACGGCTTGCCTTTATCATACATTATCACAGCAGAGCTTATTATCCTCCATGTATTCGCATATTGTGGGTGTGTTCTGAACCTGAAACTCCAATTCTTGGAGAGAAAACATGATTTTTGTATAACTCATGGAACAAAGCCCTGCATTAAATGCATACAATGCTGTTCTGCAGGTCTGGAACCAGGACACTACACAGAAGTCAAATTCACCAGGTATATAAAACCACTGGGATAATTTTTATTCTATTCCTGAAGTGTGATGATGTGAAAAAATTAATCACTGATAAAAGTGCAGCTGCTCCCTGAATCTGTTTGTAGGTCCTAAAATACAGGCCATATGTGATGAGCTGGACTTGTGATACAGGTCTGGACATTTCTGTAATTCATGTATGATAGATGAGACTAAGAGAATGGGAATCATGGTTGTTTAGCAGAGAATCTTGGAGGACATTTGAAAGGCAGATTTCACTGCGTTAAATACACTGACCAACTCTTACATGCAGCAATGGAAGACCAGAGTGGTAGAAGTAGAATTAAACCCTGGTGAACACAAAGTGGCCCTGAACAAAAAAGGGATGAAGAGTGAAAATAGTGGCATAAATCTGAGATGCACTATAAACAATGTGAGAAAGAAGCTTATTAGGTGAAGACACACAGGTTTGAAGAATCATAGAGTATCTCACACTGAAGGGAACTATAAGGATTATTGAGTTCAGCTCTCTGCTCCTTGAAGGACTACCTATAAATAAACCATATGACTCAGAACATTGTCCAGACACTTACTGAACTCTGACACACTGGGTGCTGTGAACACTTCCCTGGGGAGCCTGTTTCAGGGTGTGACTGACCACCTTCTGGATAAAGAACCTTTTCCCAGTGTCCAATCTGAGCTTCCCCTGACACAGCTTCATTCCATTTCCTCGGGCCCCATCACAGGTCACCAGAGAGAGGAGAGCAACAGCTCCCCCACCGCTGCCCCCATTGAGGAAGCTGTAGCCTGGGATGGGGTCACCCCTCAGCCTTCTCTTCTCCAAGCTGAACAAGCCAAGTGACCTCAGACACTCCTTGTAAGTTTTGTTCTCGAGGCCTTTCACCATCTTTGTTACTCTGCTCTGTACACACTCCTATAGTGTGATGCCCTTCTTACACTGAGTGCCCAAAACTGCACACAGGGCTCGAGGTGAGGCCACGTCAGCACAGAGCACAGTGGGAAAATCATAGAAGCGTAGAATTGTTTGGGTTTCAAGGGACATTAAAGATCCCCCCCACCTTGGCAGGGTCAGTCACCTCCCTCAACCATCTGGTGATGCTGTGCCTGATGCACCCCAGTATGTGGTTGGCCCTTTTGGCTACCAGGACACACTGTTGACTCATATTCAACTTGCCATTGACCCAAACCTGCAGATCTCTTTATGCAGGGCTGTTCTTAGCCTCTCATCCCCCAATCTGTACTTGAAGTGAGGATCAGCTCATCACAGATGGAGAATCTTGCCCTTGCTCTTGTTAAATTAAATACATTTGGTGATTGCTGAGCTCTCCAGTCTATCCAGATTGTTTTCTAAGACCCTTGAAGGGGTCTGCAGCTCCTCCTAGTTCAGCATCACTGCCATAGACCCACTTTGGCATGTTCTCTTTTTCATCATCAGCTTAGAAGGATGACTGATAATCATTATTTTGTGGGCACAAAGCTTAAAAGGAAAGCAATGTGTGATACATGCCCTGTGACTGGGGGTCTAGGCACACCTCCTACTATTTAATCATATGTTGGGTTTTCTTCTGGCTACCTAGAAAGCACTTCTGCCTGTCCTGATGTCTGTGTTACCACCTCACGTCCTGAGCTACGCACTGACAGACAACAACTCATCAAGGGGAATGTAGATTTATATGGCACATTTATTTTTACAAGAGGAAGCAGACTGAGGCAAAGAACACTGCGCTGCCTAAACTTTTGACAGCAGTACAGGAGCCTACTCTTCTTAACAGACATCAGTTATGTCCCATATATTCTAAAGAATTATGTTGTACAGACTTCGGGATCTCCCTCCTCCCCTCCCTCCTCCCCCCCCTTTTAGAAATCACGCAGTGCTTTGCAGAGGTCAGAATGGTTTGTCCATTCCATTATTTCAATGCAGAACAATAGCTTTTGTAAGTGAAATGCTTTTATAACTGAAATGTATTTGCTATTGTATATTATGATTGTCCCACAGACCATGAACACTCCTGGATTTCACAGTTCCCCCATCATCTGTCAGGCCACTGAGTTACTCATGGAAGACCTGAGAGATACAATGCAAGTGCATACACAAATACATTTGAAACTGAGTGGTTTTTGCTTTGTCTAGTTATGTTTTGCTGTTAACCCCTGAGAAGAAAATACTTTGCTATAAAACCACACTCATACAAAGATCCTTTATAAATATTCCAGCTTCTCAAAGAAAATGTTTTCTTTTTTTGACTTTCATCTCAGTTGGTTTTGTCACGTGCACCCATCTTTATTTCCCCAGTTTTGTTAGTAGAATAAAAGGCTAAGTCCTGTTCTCCCCACTCTTCTGTCTAGCATGGCTGCATTTTGTCCATGCAGAAAGGATCAACCAAAAGAGAGTTCTGGTCTTTTACTGCAACCATAATAATAAATTGACTAATTACTGACACATTGACTAATAACTGCTAATTATGTGTGACATCACTAAGGTTTTCACATTTTTGGTTTTTACTGCCATCCCTTATCTACTTGCAAATGAGGAATTATTTTCTGGCCTTTTCTCCAGCCCAGTGGCCCTGATGTACTTGTGAAAAGCACTGTTATACAGAATAAAAAAAACTAATATTTGTTCTCCCTTTAATCAAATGTGAACCCATTGAAGCAAAAAACTGACCTAATACCATTAATTTATTTTTATGGTGTCAAAAGTCAAACTTCTGAAGGACAGCGATGGGTGGGTCACAACTCAGACTGTATAAATTCCCAGGGGCTCAGCCAGTATACTCACATACAGCTGGAAAGCTGTATTGTCTTTGGTGCTGAGGCTTGAAGGTAAGCATTTCTCTAGGAAAATTTACCTTCTCACTGTATTATTTCTTCTTTCTGACTAAACTTAAAAAGACAGAAATTATTGGTTTGTGTTTGATGTTTTGCAGGACGGAATATTTACATGATATTATCTACAAATCTCACCTGTGTATATGCATTCTACACTATTATGTGGAAAATCTGAATATTTGTGGGTTTGGGGAGATTTTTAAAGTTATTCTTGGTGGTTAAAATATTATTTTGTGCTCAAAACACGATTTCATTTCAGAACATCTTATTCTCCCATTCACTATCTTTTGAGTTTGACAGACAAGTAATAAGTTTTCTTGCTTGACCTCTGGTTCAAAAGAGTGCACTGAGAGCAGAACTGTGGTGTTCAGTGAATTTGTTAAGTTTATTTTAGTGTGAAATTTCTCTAAGTGTTGCATTCCTGAAAAATACAGTTGGTGAACCAAGACAACATAAAAAGGTGCGTGGGTGGACAGATGTACAATTTTTAAATAACTTATAAAAGGAACATGTATACAGAAAGGAAAGTGAGAGAAATATGTGTATGTCTGTGTGTGTATATCCAAGAGGCCAGTCACAAAACACTTTGGTAGAGTTTAACACTACAAAGAGAAACTTGAGAGCCCAGCATTTAGCTCCTACATAAGGGGCTGGATTTTGAAAAACAACCATTTAATTTCTCAGACAGGTTATAATCTGAGAAAATACAGCATATTTAAGCAAAGCAAGATTTATCTGAAAGCACAATACAATGAAACATGAATTTTGTGCATCAGTCTTGCTCCTAGACTAGGTGACCTTAGAATTGTATTGCCTATCCATGCTTCCACTACTAAAACAAGGCTAAAACTACGGGCCTTTGAAGATCTACTGGTAGTAAGTACTGTGCCACAAATAGATACTTTACTACATCTACCTATTATTAAAAAATAAAAATTGCCAGCCTCTGCTTTTACCTATATCTGTCCAAACCTAGAGGAAGTGCAAGTGTAATTTGCACTTAAATTTCCAGCTTTTGCAAGTGTATTAAAGAGATAATATTTTCTTGTTTTCATCAAGCTACTACAAAGTACTATGGAATTCTAGCTTTCAGTCAATGAAAATAAGTACAGGCAATTGTTGTTTGACAGCTTTGAAGGTAAACAGAAATCACACACAGATTCCAGACGTCTGAGGAACAGTTACAAAAAGGTAAATGCATAGAAATGCAGAAGGAAACAGATCTGTGAAAACAGAGTTTCTAACACGCATGAGAGATGACATAGCAATAGACATGTTAACATAGAACGATTTCCAAACTACTTGTTTATATTTTATTGCCTGAAAACTCCCAAAGTGCACATGCTGTGTGTGTATGGTATTCCCATCATTGCATTTTTACTGTACTTCTGCTCTTTGCTCCAGGCAATACTGTGGCACAATGGCCTCCATCGGTCCAGTGAGCACGGAAGTGTGTTGTGACATATTCAGGGAGCTGAGAAGCCAGACTGTCCAGGAGAATGTCTGCTACTCCCCTCTGCTCATCATTTCAACCCTGTCCATGGTCTACATAGGTGCAAAAGATAACACCAAGGCTCAGATAGAAAAGGTGAGACTATATTTAAGAACTTAAACCTTCCTGCTGCTCAACAGAGTCACAGCCCTTAATTATATGATAATGTCCCTCAGAGGCTAAAATTGTGGATCCAGAGTTATCAAAAGCTGCGGCCACCTCAAACTCCCGTAGTGTTAAACAAATGCATCAGTCTGAAATCTTGAAACTGGATTTAAATTTTATCATCCTTAGCGGTAGAATTCTCAAAGACAAAAGCACATTCGAGTGATCCTTTGTTTACGTAAGGAAAGGAGACAAAACCTCTAGAGAAAGAGCCAAAACATATCTCCAGACTGCAAAGTGTTTCATGTGTTTCCTACAGCTCTCACTATCTTCACAGAGAGTGGCTGGCTTGTTACCTGTGAGAAAGTTGGTATTGGTAGCACACACTGGAGCTGAGTCCTGGATGTTCAATAGAAAAAAGGATCATCTAAGCAGGCAACAGTAGGCATGGCTATTCAGAGATGGTACAGATAGATTGCTGTCTTTGAGTCATCCAGCTTCTCAGTTAGTTAATAGGTTTGCCTCAAACATTATTTGTTAATCTCAGTTGCATAACCTTTCTGTTGTCATACCAGTTATTTCAACTACTGTTATTCTTAATTACAGGCTATCCACTTTGATAAAATCCCAGGATTTGGAGAGAGTACTGAATCTCAGGTACAGAAATAATTTAATCTCTTTCTCTATGTCAGTTTCTCCTGGAAGCAAAATGTATCAGATGAAGCAGTCTCTTAGCAGTTCCAACCCTACTCCAATGTGCAGCTAGTGCTCCTCACCCAGCATTTGAGGGAACACTTCATTCATAAGAATGGACAGAGGAGCAGGAAACAGAGGATTCAGAGCAAACATAAAATGAAACCCATCACCATAATATTGGGCCAGTAGGGGGAAATCATATATATTTGTATGATTAGGCAAAGTAGGTGGGTGCTACTGGTTAAACAGGACTGGCTGGGAACAGAGGAAAGCCTACCTGATCTGCTGGAACTAGATTACTGTGGCAGGTAATTAAAAGCCCCCCTCAGAAAGGTATGAGGAAATTACAGTAGAAAACCATCACCTAATTGTACATATTACAAAATTACTACATCAGCACAGGATGAACAGTTTTATAAGCAGAAGCATCTGAACTACTCTACTCCTTTTATATAGTATGTAATACCTATTCATTATTAAAATCAAAATAACATCATCTGTCTTTTTATTTCTATTCATGTCAATCAGTGTGGCACATCTGTGAGCATCCACACTTCACTTAAGGACATCTTCACCCAAATCACCAAACCAAGTGACAATTATTCCATCAGCATTGCCAGCAGACTTTATGCTGAAGAGAAATACCCCATCCTGCCGGTGAGTTGCTCTAAGATCTGATCTGAACGTCAAAGCTGTAACTTTCTGTAATGCAAAAAGCACTGTCAAAAGTCTAGGTTCTGCTAAAGAAATTTTCTTCCGTATGGAAAGATTCTCTCTATCACAGCCCTAAACCTTGAGATTCTTGAGAGAGAATGTGACTAACCAAAAAGATGTTTGTGCAAAGTACAATAAAGATGCAATCAGGTCAAGGTATAATTAATAAAGGTAATTTTTGTTGGCATGAGATAACTCCAACTCTTTTCTTAACTTGTGAAACAAACCGGAAAAATAACTTCAGGTTCTCAAAAATATTGTAAGGTTTTCCATTGAAAGGAACATTTAATTTTAAATTAAAGAAAAATATCATTGCAAAATTAGAATTTTAAAATTAGCCAAAATGAAAAAAAACCCCATACTTAACTGAAATGAATGTTGGTTTTGGATCAAAATCAGTTCTGGAAAACATTGTTTAAAATGTGGACATATACTCTTGCTTGAAACAATGCATGTGAAACCTTAAGATGCTTATGAACTAGCTTATGGTTTACTGATTATCCTTAATAGGCAGATTGCTCATATCTGTTAATTTCATTCTCGCCTTTTACATTTGCGAAATGCTTTGACATTCTGATCTGAAAACGGCATGCTCCTTCTTTGCAGGAATACATACAGTGTGTGAAGGAACTGTATAAGGGAGGTTTGGAATCTATCAGCTTTCAAACAGCTGCAGAAAAATCCAGAGAGCTCATAAATTCCTGGGTTGAAAGTCAGACAAATGGTAAGAGGAAGCCAACCATCAGCATAGGTATTTTCCCTTCTGCCACCATGTTTGAACAACATATGAGAACACCTAAGGCAGGTGATGAAGGACCAAAACCTCTCCCTCTGCTCCTTCTCCTGGATAATAGATCAGTTTCCACATACAGAACTATCATCCAACAATTTTTTTTCCTCAGACACACCCTTGTTAGAGGACTCTCTCTATCTGTAGAGATACGTAATCTCTCTCTTGTGGATATGTAATGCTTCCAGTCCTGATAAAAGGGACAGCACTAAAATATGCTTTGTACACATCAACAAATCGTTGACACCAATGTTTCAACTTTTGTTTGAAGCAAAAAGTATTAAATGTTTGTTTGGGAGACCATCCTGCTAGAAAAGGTTCCAATGGTTCTTCCTGTTGTCACAAAGTATACTCATTTTGTAACAAGTAAACCCCTGGATCTTATATCTCTTACTATAATTCTTTATAGAGAGAGAAACTACAGCCATTGCCAACAGCAGGAAGCAAATCAACCTTGGAACTACAAGATGACAGCTACAAAACCAAAATTATGTCCCTGCCCTACACCCTCCTTCCCACAAGTTCTTTACCCTCCGTTTAATGTTGTAACTGACAAGTAAGATGTGTTATACACAGATGCCTTATACATATTCTCTCCTCCTATGCATTCTTGAAGGGACCATCAAAAATATCCTTCAACCAAGCTCTGTGAGTTCACAAACTGACATGGTCCTGGTCAGTGCCATTTACTTCAAAGGACTGTGGGAGAAAGCATTTAAAGAAGAAGACACCCAGACAGTTCCTTTCAGAATTACTGAGGTACGTGGGCATACATCACTTTAAAGGTGTCACCTTCTAGAATTTATGAAGGGAGTAGACAAGTTGTTGTACAATCTTCCTGAAAAAGAGCCGTTATCAGCTTTAACTGTAAGTAGGTATTTCTACACTCTAGGAATAATCTTTGTGAAAACTGTATTATTTTCTTTGGTTTTGCAGCAAGAAAGCAAACCTGTGCAGATGATGTCTCAGATTGGTACATTTAAAGTGGCAGAGATCCCTTCTGAGAAATGTAGGATCCTGGAGCTTCCATATGCCAGTGGGTGGCTGAGCCTGTGGGTGCTGTTGCCTGATGACATCTCTGGCCTGGAGCAGGTATGGCCCTGGCAGCTGGGTTTCAGAAAACTACAAACCTGGTGAAATTTAGGTGCTGAAAAGCTCCTCACAATAAAGTTATCTTAAAGCACATCACCAGCACAGATCTGAATACTGGCAACATGGGATTGTTGCATAGAGGCACACAGCTGTCTCAGTGGTCCTGCAAAAGTTTGTGTTGAGGATGGATTGCTAAGCAAGTGCTCTAGTGGGTAACATTTTTGACACTGCAAAACAGATTCTTCTCAGATAAGCAGCTGTTACTCCAGCAGCTTGAGCTCCACTGCTTTTATATCTCAGTTCCTGCATCCTGAGGAGCTTCCTGAGAAGTTCATATTAGCTTGAGTAGTTGTAATTATTGAATGGCTTGACGGCCTTCAACATGCTTCCTTCATACCTTCAAAAGTTAAAACATCTAAAAGTTGAATATGAGGGGTACTGGAATGATTAAAGCAGTTTCAGAAAGTAAAATGTACATGACATATTATTATTGATATGAACAGAATATGGGCATGGGATATTGCCATTAGCAGGAATGCAGTTTGAACGGGAAAAGTTATGTGATAAATTTGAGTTCATCGAAATTATTGCACACTAACTCAAAGAACCTAAATTATAAAAATAAATAGTCATTTGAACACCGCTAAATTTCTTCAGTAATAACTGATAGCTCATTTATTACTGAAGAAATTTAGCTGTGTTCAAATGCCTCTAGATACTTCAGGTATTAGTAACTGGTTACCATTAACACTTCTTTACTTGGAGGTCTTAAATGTAGATAGAGCTTACAACTCATAACCACAGAATAATTCTGGAATATATTTCTGAAGAAAAGAAGATAAATAGGGAAGGTCTTGGTGAAATTTGCCGAGTAGCCATCTAATTAAGACTATTAATTGGAAGTGAACCTATTAAAGAAACAGGAGGAAGGACAGAGAAGAGAGAGTCATGGATTGCTTTCCTCTTCTAGACACATTAATCCATATATTTCCAGAAAATACACCACAAAAAAAGCAGTCAGTTTAAGAGAAAAAAACAACAAATGGTACTGCATTGCTACAAAAGAAGTTGTGGTCTCATCCCAGAGATCTAATTTGTTTGTTTCCTTGCAGCTTGAGACCGCAATCACCTTTGAAAATCTCAAGGAGTGGACCAGTTCTAGCAAGATGGAAGAGAGGAAGATTAAAGTTTATCTGCCCCGCATGAAGATTGAGGAAAAATACAACCTCACATCTGTCTTAAAATCCTTGGGTATCACCGACCTGTTCAGCCCCTCGGCCAATCTCTCTGGCATCTCTTCAGCAGAGAGCCTGAGGGTGTCTGGAGCGTTCCATGAGGCACTTGTGGAAATCTATGAAGCAGGCAGTAAGGCGGTAGGCTCATCAGGAGCTGGGGTGGATGACACAAGTGTCTCTGAAGAGATCAGGGCTGACCACCCTTTCCTCTTCTTGATCAAGCACAACCCAAGCAACAGTATCGTGTTCTTTGGCAGATGCTATTCCCCTTAAAGAGAGAAAAGCTGAAAGAGTTTCTGCCCCTTACAGCAAGACCCAAAGTGCTGCAGTATCAAGGGTAAAAAGAAACACAAACTTTCTCTTTCATCCATATTTTCTGCAACCAGAAGGGTTTACTTTAAAAAAAAAAAAGTTAAGGCAGAGAAATCATGCCATGGAAACAGCCTTTGCCTTTCCTTTCTGTAGAGTATTATTATTTACTCATGGATGTTCAGGGAATGAAAATCTGACCCAAAGAAAGCATGAGCATTAACAGAGATGTTCCTGGTGTTGTTAACAACAATAGTGCTGAATCATCACACTGCAAAAACAAAACACCTTTTTCTGGGGAAAAAAATGCAGTCTTCTAACTAAGCCAGGTTTTGCTATGGACAAATTTCGTGGTGACTCCTCTGGAATAAGTCACTCAAAATTTCCTAGATTAAACTCTAAACTATGACAAACCATACCTACTCTGACAAAGCAATTGATCTTTCTTTCTACTCCTGATACTGCAAGGCTCTTCCTCACTTTCTAAAGATGCATTATAGGAATCTTATAATTCATATTTCTTCTTAAGTCTTTGTGGCTCAATCATCATGACCAAACATGGCAGGTTGCTATTCAAATTTTCTCCATGTATCCCTGTATATAATGGGTCTTGTGGATGTACACTTTTGCTCCTTTAATCATAATAAAAACTTATTTAAGCAAATACATTTCATTTGGAGTATTTTAAGTGCACCTGGGACAGGGTAATCCTGGTTGTGTGTACAAATCTGGGGCTTTGGGAGATGGCAAGTTGAACATGAGTCAGCAGTGCCCTGGCAGCCAGGAGGGGCAGCCATGTCCTGGGGGGCATCAGGCACAGCATGGCCAGCCAGGCAAGGGAGGGGATTGTCCTGCTCTGCTCTGCACTGGGGCGGCCTCACCTCGAGTGCTGGGGGCAGTTTTGGGTGCCACAATATAAGAAGAACATCACACTGTTGGAGTGTGCGCAGAGGAGGGTGACCAAAATGGTGAAAGCTCTCAAGGGCAAAACTTACAAGGAATGTCTGAGGTCACTTGGCTTGTTCAGCTTGGAGAAGAGAAGGCTGAGGGGTGACCTCATCACAGCCCGCAACTTCCTCAGTGGGGGCAATGGAGGGGGAGGTGCTGCTCTCCTCTGCCTAGTGGCCAGCAAGAGCATGAGGAAATGGAATGAAGCTGTGTCAGGACTGGACATCAGGAAAAGTTTCTTCATCCAGAGGGTGGTCACTGGAACAGGCTTTCCCAGGGACGTGGTCATGGTGCCATGCCTGTCAGAGTATCTGGACAATGCTCTTAGTCATATGGTTTATTTATAGATAGTTCTGTCAGGAGCAGGGAGTTCGACTCAGTGATCCTTATGGGTGCAACCCTTCCAACTTGAAGTAGTCCATGCTTCTGTGATTCTTCTGTCTGAGTTGGTTCAATGATTTCAGAGAGGTGAGAAATGAGAGTCTGACCTAATTCTGGGTTAAGATGCAATATTGAGACCAATTTTCTGCCAGGAAGGGACCAGCATGATCCTTACTCCCTCATGCATGCCACTCAAACTAGTCAGATACAATAATTCCTGCACAAAACATGATTCATCCAGTTTCTCTGAAACAGGAGTTGATAAGCAGTCTGGAAGGCAGCTGGATATGTGCAGAATCTACATGCCACTGAGATACAGCACTGCCTCAGAGAACACAGGGGAAAGGGAAATGGGAAGGTATTTTTTACTTATCTTCATGGTGTGTTTATAAAGCTTTATGTGCTTTTATTCAGAAGCTAGAGAGAATAATCATGCTAGGAAATGGGATGTCTATGTCTGTTCCAGTTTTTCCTCTGGAATTAGTCCCTCATCTCTTTGTCACTGAGGCAAGAAAGGAAACAGAATTGTGAGGAACTGTCACAAAGAAGTACCAGGAAAGTGATACCGGAAGACTTTGGGAATGCAGTTACTGCAAGAAAGTTATGCTCTTTCCTGATTCCAGTATGTACAGCATAGCACCAGTGTTGGGAGGACTGTGGTGGAATGCTTTTCAGTTCCACCACACAACATTTGCTTGTTCTACTTGTTCTGGCTTCTCCTGCTCCATCCCCCAAAACAACACATACTTTGGAGGACCTAGGGGACACAACTTACTGGTAGCAACTACGGTCTTGCAAAAGAACAAAGATAACATGACACCACCTTCACTGGTGTGTAAATAGTTCAAATATGTTCCTTCACTTTCCTTTATCTTAGTTGATTGCTGATCAAGAGATAACAAATGGGGAGATTTATTGCAAGAGAGCTAACGTGTTTACTGTTGTCCTAGAGTTCCTGTTGATCTGGTCACAGAAATAGGGCACCTAAATTCCTAAGGACACTTAAATTTCAGCAGATTTGTTCTACTCTTCTGCATTATTTCTGCATTATTTCCAGGCTGTTTTAGTTTTTATCAATTAAAACATACTTCTTCACAAACAGAAGGCACGGGAAAGTACATCTGCTCCTGTACATAGACAGATATTTTCAGTGCTACCTCCTGATTTCTGTTGACTTCAGCTGCCAGCACAGTAATGAGCAGTCATATTCTTGTCCTCAGTAGTCACTTCCTTAAAAGAAAAAAACCCATTTTTACAACCCAGGTCTGTATTCCCAGCCCTGTTTTCAGAAACCATTTTGGAATTTGGCAAATCATACCCCCATTAAGGAATGGATGCTGGAGTCCTCAGATCCCAGGCAAAGAAATATTTGTTTGAATGCTAAACATTTCAACAGCCTTCCACACCTGAGGTACCTGAGGTACTATTCTGTAATAAAAGGCACCCAAAGTACAGACCCCTAGAGGAAGAAGCCTGGATCTAGCCCCAAGCTGTGTGCCAGATATCAGACCTCCACCACTCAACATGGAACAAGTCCTCTCCTTTGTGCCAAGAAACGAGGCTACAGCTTCTTCTCTCCACCCTCAAAGAAGCAAAATAGCACCATGTCTTAGAGACTTCAGCTTTCTGCTGTGTCAGGAAGTATGGGTGCATTATGCTCTTGTTTACCCACAGGATATCTTTCAGCACAAGTGTGGAAGAAGGCTCATACTCACAGATTTAGGATCTGTCACTAGAGGCTTTTATTGCTCTATCACCACACCCCACATATATTTGCAATATCAAGCTTGCAAAGAGACAAAATTAATTCAAAGGATTACTGAATTGTGCCGATACAAGACAACACTTGCTTGCTTTCTTGTGGTCTTACAATAGGAAGCTAATTCCATAGAGATGACAGAATTTGACCCTGAGGCCTTACTGTTTATTCCAGGACTAATTGTTCTAATACATAAATATGCAAGTAATATTGCTTGGCTGAACAAAGTCTGTTATTTGCAAAAACTGGTCTCCTGAAGTTCACAGAGTTAGAAAGTAACTTGCGTTGGAAGGGGCAGCTGACAGTCATCTGGTCTTAACTTCAAAAACACATCAGGGCCCTTCCCAGCCAAATGTTGCATATATTTAAATTTGGAGAATCCACAGTGTTAGGACTGATTTAATTTTAAACATAAATCCAAATATTACTAATGTAGAAGTAGTGTAGACTATCTAGCCAGCTTAGCTTTCTCTCACCAAATGAGAGTTGGTCTCATGTGAGAATGAGCCCCACCAGTTCCTTCATTTTGATTCTCCCATGCCCAGTCCACAAAGCTCTCACTGTTTTCCTTTACTTTTAAAGCTCTTGGAGCCAATACAGAATACCTCTGAAAATCCCAAGGAGTGTTTAGTCACCATGTAAACAGCAAATTCCTAGGATAGCTAAAAATGCTAAGGAACAAAAGTGAGATAACAGCTTCATACTACACATTTTTAGTCCAGAAGCATAATTTATACTTTATCTACATTTTATTATATAAAATAATCATATATATATGATATATAGGGAATATAATTGGGATATTGTTTGCACCTGGCCTCTCTTTCCTCATTGTTACAGTATTAAATATCACAAGAAAAAGAGTTTAATACCATATAGTCCAACTGTCTTGTGAAAGGAACAAATACTCTCAAATTGCATGCTACTCCTAGGAAAGAAAATATATTCCAAACTAATTTTGTGCTCTTATTTCTTTAATTTATTCATCACTTTCTTACTTTTTCCAAATGCTAGCAATAGCATCCCACATCAGGCAAACAATGAATTTCTATTAGTAGAACTTTTGGAGAACAGGAACAGGTTCCTGGAGGTGAGCAAATCCTTACAAGGAAGGCTGACTTCTTAGTCACAGAGGTAAAATTCCAGTTTAGCAGCTCTGATAAGAAGCCAATAGGGAGTGGGAGAATAGTGAGGTGCCAGATGTTTTTGTAAGGAAGGGAATTACAGATGAGAGGGGGCAGAGGAGGAATCATTGAACTTCACAATGCTGTGTGCAGGAGCAGTTCCTCTTTCCTCTTCCCTCTTTTCTCTTTCATTCTGCCTCATTTCCCTTGGATGTGGTTCATTAACTGCCTTTCCCCAAGGCACTGACTATCCCCACCCTCAGCATGCCCTCCTTTTTCCTCCTTGCCCTTCAGCAATCTCTGCTTTTGAGGGCAGTGAGGGAAGAGGGCAGAGCTGGAGTCAAAACTTGATTCTAAAAAGAGAAATGTCAGGGAGAGAAGGAAAGTGGGAGGACAATCTACCCCTCCTACTGCCTGGAGGGACCATCTGCTATGAAATTATGCCGTGTCAGCTACAGAGGCCAAGCTGCATCTCAGCTGCATCTGCAGGACGTGGCAGGAGAGCCCATTCCTCCAGCCACAAACAGAAAGCGGTTGCTCTGCCTTTCCTTACATGTCCTCTGGGAACTTTCCTTAGCCTGATGTTGCCTCTGTTCCACTGAATTCAAATCAGTCTTGACCTGAGTGTTGGTCTGCCTATATTCCCAGAAAAGGAATTAGCAACCACAGAAGCAAGGGATATTAAAAAAGATAAAGGATATTAAGGAAGATAAAGACAAAGGTCTAGAAAAGGAAGGGAGATAGACCAAGAAGAAAGGTCTAAAGCAGCTCAAAGGGACTACTGCACTAGTTTTAAACTACACAGAGATAGTTCTGCTTATGGCTTTCAAAGAGCTAAAAGAGCCACAGATATCAGTCCAAAAGATGATGAAGCCATTAAGATCTCCTTACAGCTGAATCAAAAGAGTTTGGAAATGCTTTGGTAAAGAGCAGATGATCATCAGGATAGTTTAAAAGAAGTTCCTCAGTGTAATACCCTGCAAGTTCACACTTTTCCAACTCTCACAAAAGTTTGAGGAACAAAATGAAAACTTTCCATCTTATTTTACCTGAGAGCAGAAACAAATATGAGATGATCTTGTCTTACTTGTCATGTATCAAGTGATTAATTTCTACTTGGTTATGAAAAGCTTACTGACTCAAACCATGCAAAAGGATGTCAGGTGTCAAGAGACTGAGATTCTTTGTGCTAAAGGCAGGGAATGTGAGATATGGAAAGATGCAATGGCAAAGTCATTGATAAGTCACGTTCAAGTGATGCTCCCGATACGCCAGCTCAGTCAAGGTCCTTGTCAGTCTAAAGGGGAAATTCCATTCCAAGCCCTCATTTTTGGGGTAGCCCTCTTTCAGGACAAAGTATTACTGTTGCTGTATGTGAACTTAATCAGGTAGTTCAGATCAGTTCCAAGGTTAGCCTAAAAAGCATGAAACTATGAAGGGGCAGCAAGTGCCAAGCAAATCAGCGAATAGCTAAGATTTTCTATAGACTTCCTTGAGTGAGTATTGGGGGAAGTCTCCTGCTGAAACTCCTGAAATTACGAACTGCCTTGGGAAACTCCTGGTCATTCCACTGAGCAAGAATATTTGCAATCAAGCTGAAAGAAAAATAGAGCAAATGTTTAAATGGGTTTCTTAAAAGACTGTCTTTCCTCTATACCCAGCTCTGGCACATCAGCACAAGGCTCCTGTTTAGGACGGGCTCTTGTTTAGAAATGTGTTTTGAAGATACACTGACTTGATATTCACATTCTTCATTCCATAATGTGGCACATCCTTCACTATAGGACTGGAAGAGGAACAAGGGATCAGCTTTCTGATTCACTAGTTGTGCAGCTGACATACAGTTCCACCCTTTGAGAGATTTCTTTGGAAAAATGACAAGTTTCAGCAAAAGGGCATACAAGCCACACATACGTCATTACTCATAATGCAGCACTGTGTATCATGACTGAGAAATTCAGGCCACTCTTCATATTTTTGATGTCATCTGCGACCTACGATACTTTTAAAATGCTCACCATCTGAGTCATTCAAAGGAAAACTGCACCCTTGCACATGTGGAAACAGTATGCATATTCATTCACAGATAAACTGTCCCTTTTCAGATATACAGATCAATCCTTTCTCAGAAGTGTTGTGCTTCTTACCAGAGCAGAATTTCTCAGGACAAACACTACCTTTATTAATTACAGTGTCTAAGCTAAAGCATGTAGAAGTCATATCAAAGCATGAGGAATTCTGCTGGGACTGTCAAATTTTACCACACCTTTGCTTCTAAAGGTGTGGAACAAAATGCCTCAATAATATTTATATAGGAACCTCACCACACCCTTTGGAAACTCATAAGCTTTTACATAGTGTTAGAGTATGTCAGCAAGGATTGCTTGGCAAGGGAAGCAAATTTACTTGTAGGAGGTGCACAACAGATCTCTATCTATTCTGTTTCAAAATAAAGACACGTGTATTATCAACCAAAGCTTTAAAGGGAAGAAGGATACTCAAAGAATGAATATCTCTTAACCTTAAAAACGATTTGAGATTTCAGGTTGATACAAACTTATTGTCATAAAAAAATTCCTTTATAGCACAACCCAAAATTTGTTATACTCAGTCTAGGTGATGCATACAGGCATTTTTTTCAGTTGACAATGTTAGGAAAAGCTCATGCCATGCTCTCAATTACACTATGACAGAGGCATCACCCAGGAAAGAGCCCTTCTTAGCACAGAAAATGTTATGTTTCTAGTCAGAAAATCTTAGAATATACTGAGGTAGATGAGACCCATCAGGATCATTGAGTCCAACTTCTGGCCCTGCACAGGACACCCCAAGAGTCACATCGTGTGCCCTGACAGTGTTGTCCAAATGCTCTTTGGACTCAGTCAGGCCTGGTGTGCCTGTGGACCACTTCCCTGTGGATCCTGCTCCAGTGCCCTACCACTCTCTGGGTGAAGAACCTTTTCCTGATAACCAACCTAAACCTCCCTTGAGTCAGCTTCATGCTGTTTCAAGTCCCATCACTGGTCATGAGAGTGAAGAGAGCAGGACTTGCACCTCCACTTCCCCTTATGAGGATGCTGAAGACCACAGTGAGGTCTCCCCTCAGTCTCCTCTTCTCCAGGCTGAACAGACCAAGTAAACTCACACGGCTTTGCCTCCAGACCCCTCACCATCCTCATGGCCCTCCTTTGGACACTCTCCAATAGCTCAGTGTCTTTCTTACATTGTGCTTCCCAAAACTGCACACATTATTCAAGGTGAGGCCACAAAAATGCAGAGTAGAGCACTTATCACTCTTACTACTTTCTCATTTTCTGTGTCGCTGTTCTCCTTACAGTTTTTAAATTTAAATCACAGAGAGATGAAAAAAAAATCACACCTACAAAGGGATTAAAATATTCTCAGATTTCAAAACTCTTCTCCTCCCCATGCTTTTTGTATCTCCTAAAGTCCTTTTAAAGGTTTGGGGACATTTAAAATCCTTTCATGTTTAAAATCTACTGGCCTGCTCTGGCTGAGACAAAAACTTGAATAGAGTGCTCTGCTGTCTGAATCAGAAATTTTTTCCTGCCAAGTCAATAAGCAGTGCTTATACTTGTAAAAAATACTTGAGGATGTCAGGGAAACTGAAGAGCTTTCCTTCAAACACCACTTTTTCTCCTGACCTACCTGAAATATAGAACACATTAGTTCTGAATTAAATAAGATTTCCAAGAGCTATACAGAGCTGATAGCTAAAATAAGCTACCAATGAGCATGAAAACCAGCCATGGAAAGTGGTATCCTAAAAATACTATGTCAGAGCAGAAGCTACCATTTTTCTGTGACAGCAAGTCTTTTTCTCGAGACCCTTGAGAACCTTCATAGAGCACTTTATAATGTTCTGTTCACATATCAAACATACCACCTACTCCTGAACCCAGTCACTAATGAACAGGGCAACACACTGTGTAGGAAAGTCAAAATTACGCGTGCAAAGTTACACTGAAACTGGAGGAACACCAAATGCCTTTATATAGCTGAGATCTGGCCAGGGCACTGGTATCCTGCCAATATTTGTCCTGACCAAACAGAAACATGAATGACTGCAGTGAAAGGGACCACAGGTTTACTTCCCACAGGAAGGACACTATTAACACAAATATAAATCTTCTAGTGTGCTGCTATGTTGACTTAGCAAGGAGTGGGGGTGCGAGTACCACTGCTACTGAGTCAGCAGTAGCACCATCCAGTGAGTTGTGTCCTCCAGTGATGCTAATTTAAAAGGATATTAGAAAACATTATCAACCCATCACATTGATAAAGCATATTTTGTCTTCTGAGATGAGTATAATTTTAGTTACGTGTTATGTTTTTCTATTTTTATTTCCTAACTACCAGCAATGCCATTCAAGAAGTGCTCTAAAAGGTAACTGTAAAACCTTGTGCAAAAGCACAAACCTGTCATTCAGCCTAACCCAGAACTTCTGTGTAAACAGAACACCCCAGTCACTTCTTGTAAGGCAGCAAGCAGTAGCACTAGTTAGCAAATTAAGTTCATACCCGCTTTATAACCAGAAAATCCACAGAAGTTGCTCTAAGGGATGAAGTCTTTCCAGGGTATCTATCACTCTTCAGCAACAGGGCTAAATTTACAAAGATTACTCCAATCATTTATGCTTTGGAAACCATTCAAGGCCAATGTAAACAGATGACAACTTTCCCATGCACAGTGAGAGCAATTAGCTCTGCAGTGAATATCTCTCCTACACTATGCTGCTCTCTGGAAAACATAACAGATACATCTAATTACAACTCACACTGAAACATGCCCCTTTTGCATAGATACTACTTTAAAATACCTGAGGGGCAGGAAAACACTATCCAGTTAAAGTAATGTGGCTTGTCACAGGTAGGAAAGCAATTTTAGCAAAGCTTTCAATTCCCAAGTTATATTGATACAGACGTTTCACTACTGTCAAGGGATCCTTTGCAGCTGTACCCTCCTATGTCCTGCACCAAATTTTGCAGGTATTTCCATGGTTCATTCCTCATTATGAGATCCTTCATGCAAACCTCTGACCTGCAACATAAGTCCATGTGTTAAATGTATGCTCACAGACAGCAGGTGAGAAGAAAGATCTCCAAAGAGAGTTTACGCTGAGGAAACAGACCTTGTGAGTAAGTCCTGCTCAGTGTTGGGGAGGTATCCAATTCCTATCCAGGTTTTCAGGGTGGAGGTATCAACAGTGCAGAGAGAAAAAATTAAATAAAGGGCAAGGTAGGATTTTACAAGGTGTTTCAGTTAGGGGTCAGAGTGGGGATGGACAGATACAGGAAAGGCTGCAGAAGCAGGGACAGCATGATTGCAAGGAAGACTAGAGAAGGAGGTATTTTAGTAGCCCAGGAAAACAGAAAAAGAGGATTTGACAGAATATTCATTTCTGGAATGGAAAATAAGGAATAGATCTCTGATGTGCTACATGGGTCAAACAGCTTCCAGACTGGGTGGGGAAACAGAAAGGAAGTCTAGTCTAAGACCTACACTAAGTTTAGTGATGTTGCCCACTGCTAATACAAGCAAGGGTCTGGTGCCTGTCTCTTAACCTTCCCTAGCTCTTATTTACAGAGTCTCCCTGGCTGTACAGTCTTAGAACCCTTCAAGATTACCAAAACCCATTTTTCCAAAACAGAAACCCACCAGGAATGACAAATTCTTTCTCAGAAGGAAGCAGGCAATAGAAAACTCACACACAAGAAGTCACTTTATTTAATCTGTCTGTTTCTCAGAGATTAATCTGTTAGACAAACCATGAAAGAAGTAGGTCAGCGACTGCTTTTTTTTAAACTCTCCAAACCACAAAAGAAAGATCGTTCTAAGTAGTGTGGGTTCAAGTTGTTACTAGCCTGTTGCCACAAAAGTGTTTACACAAATACACTGTAGAATTACATTCTTACCATCACTTCACATCCTACTCTGAGGTGATTCAGTTCTTCCACAGGGATGTGGCCTACAGGGCATATTACATGGCAGTCATGAGTCATAAGAACCTTTGCAGAACCGGCCAGGCACACTATAAATTCATCCTACCCTTCATGTGAACTGCAGAAACCTTGGAGACACCCAGAGCAGCAGTGTTTCTCCCTGAAAAACAAGCACAAAACAAGGTACTGTAATGATTTCTAGATACTATTTATTTCACTTATTCTTGGCTCTTGTTGCTTTGTTGACAAATGCATAGGAAAACAGGCAGCAGGTATTTGAACTGGAAACAACTAATGCTTGGAAAAGTAATTAACTAAGATTGCACAGGCATAGTCTAGAAGATGGAAGTCTTAAAAATATACAGGAAGAGCAACTTATTGTTCAGAGTTCTATAACTTCTAGAGCTCACTGACTAGCATATACATCTATCATAGCAGACTAAGAACCACTGCGTTTGCTTAAGTCAAGTAATTTGTTCTTGTACTCTTTAGTGCTTAGAATTATCAGTTTGGCTCCTGGTTTGCAAGCTACTGGGATCACAAACTATCTTTTATTCTAAGGACATCCTATACCAACCAAAACAGCTCTTAGTCCCTGACTAGAACCCTCAGCTAAACCTGCAAGGAAAATGACAAATAGCAGCCTTTGTGGTCTGCTGAATATAGAAAGCTTGTATTGCAGAAGAAGTGGGAAGCTAGGCTCTGGGCTAGTGCTGTAAGACAGGCTTTCTGGACATTTTTAAGAGCCAGAAAGGTAATTCAGGATGCTTAGCATGCAATAGTTGGGGCAGTGCTTGCTCAAGTATAGGGAGGAGTGTTTTGTCTTGACCTAGAGGAATAGTTTGACTGCTACTGTTACCAGAGTATTCATTCACTACAGAGGTGAGCATCAAAAGGCTCTCAAACAAATTGAAGCTTAAAATTTGTCATAAGAGACAGTTTCTCAATAGTCTCCAGCCCAGGCTTTGCTGACCAATGCTATCAACTGTCACTCCAAGATGCTGCAAAGGACAGTGCAATAAATTTCCTGGTGAACAAATATGAAACACAGCTGGTTCATCCCTAAAAATGATAGCTAGTGCCATCAGTGAAACAGGACATGCTAAACTTTATGTGACTTTATAATAGTTAATGCTCCTCATTCTTCACATAGGCAATTTTAGAAAGTCTTTAAATCACAAAAAAGTTCAAACAGTAAAGAGGAACTTCTAAACAAATAGCAATCATAGTTAGTGGTTCATTAATGGCATCTTTTCTCCCTTTCTGTGCCACTTCAGGACAATGGATGCACTGAATAAAGCAAACACAAGCTTTGCTCTTGACTTTTTCAAACAGCAGTGTCAGGAAGATGGTGACAAGAATATTTTGTTCTCTCCTTGGAGTATTTCATCTGCCCTGGCTACTGTTTATTTGGGAGCCAAAGGTAACACTGCAGATCAGATGGCAAAGGTGAGTCTGGGCTTCAAAAAGTAGCTGTCTGAAAGAGCTGATCTCTTGGAGTAATGTCCTCCATGCCAGAAATTTGCTGTGGTGGAACACAGGAAAGTCATATTATGTACAGAGTTTTGAGGACTCTCCCCTATTGTTATTTTAAATCTTACACCTTGCTAAACATAAATCCACATCTACAAGATTAGAGAAAAACCATGTTGAGACTACAACCCTTTCTTTGGGGTATGTATTTTACAGGCAAAATTACTGACTGAAATTGCCAAGTTGCGCTTGTTCGAAGCTCATGGTGTTATCAGGGGACAGTGAGAACAGCCCCAGTGCATGGTTACCAACCACCTAATGTGGGTACCTAGCTCCTCTTGTAGGAGGGAAGGCTTGTGATTTTGCATCTGCTAAGGCAGAAATTGTTCCACCTGCTAAGGCAGTGATCTAACTCCTGATTTACAGGACAGAAGAGACCCAGTAGGGTAAAAAAGGAGTGATCTTCTGTTAGGATGAAGGGAAAACAAAACAAAACAAAAGGCACAGCTCTTCTGAAAACTGTTCCAAGGTTGGTTGCACCCCTTTGTAGCCTGGATAAGGTGAACGAGCCCAGAGAAAGGGATTTAAGGCATGAAAACACCTGCTCAATTTTTCAGGCTTTCTGGCACATACCAGGCTCCATTTAGACTTCTGCTTTGGTAGACTCCATCTGGGGGTAATTGGTTCTTTCCAGGTAATCCCAGAGCATAACTCAAAGCAGGCAGATTGCTCAGCAAAGGCCAGGTACATAAGAGTTTTGCTCTGCAGCCCTCAGCTGAGTTTGCAAAAGCCATTTTGTACACATGGGCATCAGGACCTAACCAAAGATTCCATATTCAGTAAGGAACGGACACAAGAATAAAATCTGAGCTTGACTCTCCTCATTACGAGTCCCCATGACATCACTGAACAATTTCACTGAAACAGCAAATTTTCTATTTTGCATTTATTATTGCTTTTCCCACTACAGGTACTTCACTTTAACAAAGCTGAAGGAGCCAAAAATGTCACCACAACCATAAGAATGCATGTTTACTCCAGAACAGAAGAGAGTCTATCAAACCGACGTGCATGTTTCCAGAAGGTATCTCACCCAAGCTGGTGATCAAGCTATGGGCACTGTCACATCTGCTGCTGCTTTTGTTTTCCTTCCTCATTTACATTTGCTTATGTTTGCCTTCCTCAGTTTTAGTGTACACAATTAATTGGTGCAGCATCCTGTGATACCTTCACCTAATGCAACACTTAGTACATGCTTTCCTCTTTTACAGAGAATTGCACAATCTAACCTCAAATTTGCAAAATTTAACATTTGATGACCAATCGATCTCTTGATCTTATTCCTTTAGCTCTGAGGACAGATTTCTTTCTTGAGCTATTACTATATAAAAGCTAGCACAGTTTGTACCTCAGAGACCAAGAAAAGAGCTGCTCCTCCACACGTTTGATTACAGCATCAAGACAACAAAAACCAGAACATTAACTTTTGCAGGCTACCTATGTATGATATGTTTCAGAAATTAGCCTCAATTTCAATAGGGAAGTTAACAATACAAATTTATGTGTTGGGATTTCCTAAAGTAGACCAATTGCCTGCAATAAATTTTAAGAGAAATGGGAATCATTATGTTCCTGAGCTAAATCTTTGCCATACTGGTAGGCATCTTGTCCCAGTGTATATGTAATCTAACAGCAGAAAAATACAGAAAAGAAAACGTAGTCCCTCGTAGTTGACAGTTCTCCTCGCTGACAATTCAAACATGGTGATGTCAACTCTTCTTCCTGCTCTTTCCCATCATCCTTATTCAGGGGGGTGCGCTGTTTCCCTGCAGTCTGCCCACAAAACCCCAACTGCCTCTAGTTTTGATGAATGGATCTGCAACCCACAGCCAAATCCCATGGTGGAAAGATTTATTTTAGGGGTTATGTCAACATCTCATTTGCACTGCATGAACAGGAGAGGGATTGTTCCTCATGAGTAACACTTGCCCGAATTGTAAGAATTACAGAGTGCTATGGGTAGCAGTAGGGGTAGTGCTATGGGTTCTGACACTTGGGAGATTCAAGGGTCTGTTCATGCCTTTGATTCTGATATAATGATGGAATGAATACAGCACAGGTGCAGACTTTCAGTTTACTAATTCACAGCTTCTTCCTTGAGCTCATTGGAGAGTCAGAGCCCACAGTCATTTAATCCTGTCACTTCAATATAAAGGAATTTACTGCAATTACTGAAACATAAAAAAAAAAATCAAACGAAAAAATATTAAGAGAGAGATTAAGAAATTCAGGGGCAAGATTAAGAAATTCAGGCGCAAACCTTCCATGTAACACTTCAGACTTTCTTAAGTTAAGGGAGTGATAGAGCCAAATACTCATGCATTGTTTAAGAATTACTCTCTGACTCTCATTATCTGGATATCCAAAGTTTCACAATCTCCACTTACAAACCCTTAAATATTTTACATAGTTCAGGCTCTTAACACTTGCATTCCAAGACGCCCACAGTGTCTATGCCACATCTGCAACTTCTAATACTTTAAAATTATTCTTTTAATAACTGTCCAGTTTAGAGCACCTCTTCTGTTGTAATATAGGTAACAGATCACCTGAAGAGAAATACTTTACTTGGGTTTGTGTGAAGGAAAAAACCCAGGATTTTTACACAACAGATGAATAATGTCCTTTTTCTTTTTTTTTTCTCTTTCTCCAAGACAGAAATTGGCAAATCAGATAATATCCATACTGGATTTAAAGCACTCAGCTTTGAAATCAACCAACCCACTAAAAACTACCTGCTTAAAAGTGTCAACCAGTTATATGGAGAAAAATCATTGCCTTTCAGTAAGGTAAGACTTTTATTCAGATTATATAGTGTCATTTAATCTTCATGATCTACCTATGGCAACATAAGCCATATCCTTTTAAATATTTTCTCTACATTTGCAAATTATGTTATTATCCATAACATTAATATTTTCTATTATACTTTTCCTTAGACTTTGGACACTAAAATTTTAGATTTTGGGATGTGTATCTAATCTCACAGTGATTTGTAGATGTGGTTAGATGAGAATGTTTAAATTGAGTGTTTCCACTAAAAAATACTTTGTTCCTTTGAGAAAACACTGTGCTTGTGTCCGTGCAATTTTTATCTCTGGCTGTAGTAATACTCATATTGGCAGGAGACAAACCTAAGTCAGGTGTCTCTCTTGCACTGCAGGAATACTTGCTGTTAGCCAAGAGATATTACATTGCAGAGCCACAATCAGTCGACTTTGTGGGAGCAGCAGACGAAATCAGGAGAGACATCAATTCCAGTGTTGAACAACAGACTGAAGGTAAGCTCCAGCCTCTCCTCTCCAAATCAAAAAGAAGCCATTTTAGCTTCTCTGTACTCAAGGGGCCCATGGCAGGTGAACAATTCACCTCAGAAAGGTAAATCAGATTTTTCCTAAATTACTCATCTACTGACAAGCTCTTACTAAAATTAGTGTCCTTCATCTCGATGTGTGAGGAATATGGCTTATTCTTCCTTGTAAATCAAGATTACCCCAGTAACTACGTATTTGTGAATAATCTCAGGACACATGGGTGCTATGGCAGCACTTAAAAATTTCCCTGGTTTATATCCCAGAAACTGTTTATATCACAGAAACTGTGCCAGCACTTAGACTGAAACAGTGAAACTGCACAGACGTGTGAAGGTCCCTCTGTTTTCTCTAGGTAAAATCCAAAATCTGCTGCTTCCTGGATCCGTAGATTCACTCACCAGGCTAGTCCTGATAAATGCACTCTACTTCAAAGGAAACTGGGCAACGAAGTTTGAAGCTGAAGCTACCAGGCAAAGGCCTTTCAGAATAAACATGGTATGGCAATATACTGCCCTATTTCCTACACTGCAGGTGGAAAAACCTGAAAAAGATGGGGGGATGTGGGGTGGGGTGGTAGAAATCCTGTCACCCTTTAAATTCATGTGGTGTGATAGTTATTTCATTTAAAGCATACCGTGTATTTTCTTCACCACACCTTCAGCACTAAGACTGCACACATATACCTGGCCCTGAGCCACAAGTAAGTTGTCAGAAGCTGACTTCAAACAAGCTTCCATTCTCTAAAGGCAGGAAAAACAGAGAGCTGAACAAAACTAAATGGGTTAGTTCTTTCCATTTTCACTTTTAACCATTCAACAAATCCGAGTGGCATAGAGTTTCCTATCATTAGTGTCATCTGAGACAGCTCAGACAGCATGCCATGCCTCCCAGCGCCTTTCCAGAGGACCAGGGGTCTTCTGAAGATCCTGTGTTCTGTGTCCTACCCATAAGGATGTCTCACACACATTGGGCAGTTTGTAGAGTAAATACAATAAACATCCACTGTGCTACTTTAACTCATTCCTTTTACTGTTCAGAGTACAAATGTAAAACATTCCATGTGATTTGTTGCAGCATACAACTAAACCAGTGCCCATGATGTACCTGAGGGATAAATTTAACCTATACTACATAGAATCAGTTCAGGCTGATGTTCTTGAACTTCCATATGTCAATAACGACCTCAGCATGTTTATCCTGCTACCGAGTGACATCACCGGCTTACAAAAGGTAAAAAAACTGAGAACATAAATCATGTGAAAAAGTGAGAGTGTCATTATTTACTTACTTTCTGTATATGTGAGGTAAAAGACAGGGCGGCAGTCACGTGTCTAGGAAGGAGGGTACTGATCAGGCTCAAGGTGAAGCAAATCCCAGATCTGGTCTAGTACTGTGAGCTTGAAGCTCTTGAAGCTCAGGCTAGATTTCTTAGTCTTGGAAATCAGCGCGTCTGTGGTTTCTAATGTTGATCAGTCCTAGAAACAGGTAACCCAAATCCCAGAAGATCGCTCCTTTTCCAGCCAAGCAAAAACGAGGACAGAAAACTAGCCCTGCTGAGATCCACTGTCCACACCAATTCAGACAGATATGATTTCATTCTGAAAAAAACCCACCAAAAATTGGGCAGCCTCTGTTATATTCCAGGATGTCCAGAACTAATACGTATGGACACTGCCACCTTCTGTAAAAAGCTTGATTCTGCCTTTGCATAACAAATCCTTGAGAAATTTTCAGTTATAAGGTGTTGTGTGTGGAGGGGGGAAAGCTCTTTTTAGTAAATTCTACAACGTAGGGAAGACGGCACTGGGAACAAAAAATCAACCAGACTATTGTAGCTCTGCTATATTCCCTGACAATTACTGAGAACAGTTCAAGCACTGTGTTGATATACCACAGAACAACATTGTCCTTTAGTTAAAAAGATCTGCAAACTGCTGTTCCATTACTGTTTTTCTTGTACTCTTACAACCTGTTGAAAAGTTCTGCATTGAAGAAAAGGGAAGAAATAGCCCTTGGGGCACAGGTTTTGAAACATTTTTTAATTTTCTAATTTTCTTTTTACTAACTGCAGCTAGAAAGAGAATTGACCTTTGAAAACTTGTCTGCATGGACCAACCCAGAACTAATGGAGAAAATGAACATGGAAGTTTATCTGCCCAGGTTCACGTTAGAAGAGAAATACGACCTCAAATCTACTTTGAGCAGGATGGGGATCCAAGATGCCTTCACAGAAGGTCAAGCTGATTTCACAGCAATGTCCAAGACTGGTGATCTGTTTTTGTCACAAGTTTTTCACAAGTGTTACCTGGAAGTCAATGAAGAAGGCACAGAGGCAGCAGCTGCCAGTTCAGCAACACTGGCATCACGAAGTCTGGGTGCTACTGTTATCTTTGTGGCAGATCACCCTTTCCTCTTCTTTATCAGGCACAACAAGACCAAAACTATCCTCTTCTTGGGAAGGTTCTCTTCCCCCTAGAAACTCAATTACTAAACAGGTTATTGCAACAAGAACCACGAACTAAATACACACCGCAAAGAGCATTTCTTTAGTCTGTGCACTTCTTAATTTTCCTGTACTGTTGACAAATCTCCCGACGTTAGAAGAGAGTATTTATTAAAAATAACCTCAAATTCAAGCCTCTGGCTCATTTTCCTGGCCAAAGAACCCCAAAATTCTAGCACCACACTCTAAGTACCAAACTGTGCAAAGAAGAACATTACTGTGTCTTTTCAGCACTTTCTGAACCATAACTTCCACAATTCAGAACAGAGAGAGTTGATCTAAACCAGTAATTTAAAATATACTTGTTTTGGCACCTAAGAAGAAAAGAAACAGGGAAATCTCCTTCTTGCAATACATTGCTGCATCTCCATTGGTTTCAGCTCATGCTGATCCTCCCAGGAGGGCTACCTCACCCACATTCTTGTCAGTTTTTTACCAACTTTGCAGCCTGGCAGAGCTGGTAATGAAATAAACCTGCAAAATCCTCTGTGTTCCTAATACTGGTGCTGCTTTTTTGCATGAAAAAGGGCTAACACATATACTTTCTAATCTCTGTCCCACAGCAACTGAAAAATATTTAACAACACTACAGAACTGGAGGAAAATGAAACACACGTGCCTCACAACCTTCTCCTTTGTAACTTTTCACCCATACAGTGCTGTTTCCAGCCTAGCACTGCAGTGCTCTGCTCTCACTTTCCTTTGCAGCTTACTCACTGGTTTGAGGCATGATCAAGTGGGAGAATCAAGTCTAACACTAATACAAGCAATACTAATGCCCTAAGTGCTTTCTGGAAGATGAATGTGAATCTCCCAGGTCATATTTACTCCTGCCACAGCTCTTTCTCCTAAGAGACTGTCCTAATCAGTCATGCATGTTTGCAGGGAGTGATCCTGACTATTTGAATTCACAACAGACAGCAAAGGACCAGGTTTCTTAACGGACTTGCACACACCAACAGCATCTTACTAGAGAAACATCTTCACGAAACAGCACGAGTCCCTTTTCCTGGCAGAGACTGCTGACTGTCACTGAGTCCTTTCTCTTTTCTTTCAAGTGGTCAGCTGCTTCCAGGGTCCCTTCTGGCTCTGCTTCCCAAATGGGAAGGAATATAGGAAAAGTGTCATGAAGCAAGTGCTTTATACTATCCCTATAGAGCCCCAAGAGAAAGGCCTTCTGCCTGCCTCAGTTGTGAAACATGACACTGGATCACTGTGCATTCAGATCCAATTCTGCCATGCCCCCCTTCACCTCATGCAAGGGCTGTGTGTCCCCATGGACAAACCTCTCAAGCACTTCCTGATACGCCTTGGGAATAAAGAAGGAAAAGCTGTCGTACTCAGACATGAAAGAAGTACGCAGACACCGTTCTGTCAGGATAGGAGCCAGGGCCAAAAGAGAGAGCAAGAAGGGTAAAAGTAGGGCAAAGAAGAGGCAAAGAAGAGAGCCCGGCTCTTTATTTAGTCAGTTATATATCTTTTTAGAGACAACCATGGATTGGAGGATGGGGTTACCACCTCTCAATGACACTGGTCAGACCAAAAGTCTATCATAATTCTCCGCCTTACAAAAAGAATGATAATAATAAGGACCAGTAGGTAAACATGCCTTATGTTTACAGAAAAGTGCCTGAGAAATTCTACTACAGGAATGAAAACGTAGAAAGACTGCAAAACTCAGGGCGACAAAAAGCCACACCAGGAAGGCCAAGGAGGACCAAAACCATGACAACATGCACACAAACTCACTCAGGCCTTTAAAGTCAATAGAAATGTGAGTCACCTTTTCTCTCTCCTTCACTATTTTAAGCATGATTGCAAAGATGACCCAGTTCAAGTCCTTTGGGCAGTGCCAGATCATTCCTGAGTGGCAATGGCCACAACAGTGAAAGGTGAGTGGTACGTTAGAGAACAACTTTTTCCCATGTTGAGCAGCAGTGCACTGCAGAAGGTTGCTCAGAATCTGCATCCTTGCAAGGGCTATGGCTAACCTTATCTATTCATGGCCCTGCTCTAAGCAAGAGGTTGATCTCTGGATGCCCCTTTCAATTAATATGTGTTATTTTTTTTTTCTCTCTTGTCAAAAGCCACTCTGCCTTGCCATCTCCCTTTCTCATCCTACATGGCATACTTGCATCTTGACTAGCAAAGGCAGCTAGCTTGCTCACAGCATATATCTTTGGGACTTGGGAGTCTCCAGCTTGGGCTTTCCCACGACCTAACCATTCAGTTGACTTATCTCCTATCCAGATTTCTTGAGGACTTACCATACTGAAACTAGGACTTGTTTAATTTCTGGCATTTCTTCACTGCCTTGCACAATTTTATTTCTGCCATTTTTCAGAATTCTTGACCCACTCTGTTCCTGTAATCAGGCTTGCAGCAAAATGTTTAGCACACAGTACAGTTTCCTTCCCTTCCTGCACCTCCCCCTGCCCTCTAGGCTCTTAGAGTTGTTGTCACCATGGTCTTCTTCCTCTGTCTCTCTTTTGGGACTTTAAAGTGACAACTCCTCTGCCATGGTTACCTCTGTTTCTCTCTGTCCTTGCTTGAGCCTCCCAGTAGGGTTGTTTTAATTCTTGCCCTCCTCCTTACTGTGCAGTAACTCAGTGCTTTGCAGAATTTGTCTGAAATGATTCCCGGCCATGGCTTCCATGAGATTTCTTCACCAACAGAACCAGTGGGGTGTTCATCCCTTACCCTCCTTCACAGCTTTGCCTCTGTCTATGCTCCTAATGATCTTCAGTCTAAAGCTGGACTCCCAGTGTCGAGTTCAATCACTAAGCTTGGTGTTTTATGCTGAGGTACTGCATTTGAAACACAGCAGTCACAGAGAGGAGGATCAGACCCTCAAATCTGCATATCTGCTTAAATCCAGAAGCCAAAACCAAGAATTTTGTAACCTTTTTACTAGTTGCTTATTTTAAACAACAGAGCAGTTATCTCCACAACAGCAGAAAACCTTTGGAATGGGTGAGTTCCTTTGCTATCCTATCAGTAGACTATTGAGGTGTAACAACAGAGCTGAGATTTTAATTCAATTGTCCTTTTGGAATGTCTAAAACCGAAAAGTTACAAGGTCAACAAAGAGGCGAAAATTACATAAGATCTTCTGGGGATGTGGTAGAAAGGAACTTCTGGTAGGTGGAAGCAACCTGGGTGTAGAGAAGAAGGAAAGGGAGGGGCAAGCAGTACTATGTTTCTTATTTAAAAATTGCTTAACGCACAAACGCAGAGCCTGACTGAGGACAAGACCCAAGTCTTCTCTCTCACAGGATTAAAGGTAAATATTTAAATCAATTTAAGTAAATTTCATGATGTTTTTAAAAAGCAATCTGTGCCATGCGTGATTGTATGGGTAAATGATAATATACCAGTGTTATAATGCATTATTCTTGCCTCATGTTTTTCTGAATGTCAACCATTAGAAAAAATAAATCTGTGAGCCTAAGGAGAACTGCTAATTTGGGGCAGAATTATTCACCAGCAGGAAAGTTTTCTTAGGGCAGTGACTGCATTACAATTAAAATCTTCATTTTGATAAAGGAATTCCACACTTGAGGTGAAGGCACAGCACTGCACATTATCAGGCCAGAGACTCAGAGGAGTATTCATTAGCTGAAAACAGAAATTTCCATCCTGATGCTCTCTTGGTTGTGTTCTCCAAGGAAAGAAAATCACTCTGTGGTACAGATTTGGTACTGAGGGTACAGTGACTGCTGGAAAGAATGTAGTTGTTTGGAACCTAAACACTTGATAAATACCTGCAGACTTCAGGGACTGCCCCACAATTTCTGTTGCTCCATTCCATAGATACAAATATTAATAATAACAACAACAACAACAATAATATGAGCATTTCTGGTCTCTTGAGTGGTAAATTACATAAGGCAGTTACTACTGGGTATTTTAAAGTCTGGAGTACTCATAACCTCAAGGCATCTGGCAGTTTCTGGGGAAGATAAAATTGCTGGAACACAGAAAAGGGGTGTTAGGTACACACAATGAATAAAACTGCATCAGTCTAAAAGGAAACAACAGATTGCTGTTCATGAAACTACTCAGATTAGGTGGCTGGCCAGAAAAAGCAAACAAGTCCAAAAATTATGCCTAAATTCTTTTGCAGTATCAGCTGTCAATTATATACAGATCCAAAATATAGTAGTGGGAAACTCAAATGTTGTGAGCCAATGTACTAAAAATGCATATGAATTCCCTTGGGAACACTGCTTTGATAAATCATTAGTTAAGGACAAAAAGAAAAGAAATACAGAGGTTACAAATCCGCAGTCTTTGAAAATCAAAGGCAGAAAGAATCACAAAGAAAACTACAGCTGTAAAAAAGAGGAAAAAAAAACTAAAAGAAACTGCTGCTCCTAACAGGTGGCAAACAGTATCTGTGTGGAAGATAAACATACAACTAGGCTATTAGTGTTAGTGGTTGTAAATGGATTGTGCTGCACATGGAACATTTCTCACTCATGTGTACTGTGTACAAAATTTTAAATATTCAAAAAGTACAATTCTGCCTGTTGCCTCCTTCCAGGTTGTAAAAATGGAAGTGGTCTCAACATCAGTGGGAAAGTTTACAGTTGATCTTTTCAACAAGCTAAATGAGACCAACAAGGGAAAAAACATTTTCTTTTCCCCTTGGAGCATATCAGCTGCTCTGGCTCTGACGTACCTGGGAGCAAAAGGGACTACAGCAACTGAGATGGCAGAGGTAGGTTGCTTTTGTACTATTATTGTGGGGAGAACCATTTGGATTTGCACAAACACATTCCTATTGTTGGGAGAAACAGCTGAGGAAGGGAGCTGTACCTTGCAGCATGCAGACAGGAGCACTGTGTTGGTGGTCTGGGAGGGGGACAGTGCTACTCATTGTTATTCCATGGGATTCATTGCCACTACAGCTCCAGCATCCCTTTGATTAATCACCTGAGCAGCAGGTAGCACAGCGAGTTATCACAAGGAGTGAAACATGACAACCATTTGATCCCCATTTGCCTTTAAGTCTCACAAGGTCCTTCATGCCTATTTCTTACCTTTGGAAACTCTGCTTGCAGGTTCTTCATTTCACCCAGGGAGCAGGAGATGAGGCCTCTTCTTCTGTGGCCAGGCCTTCTCGGGGGAGACCAAAGAGAAGAAAACTGGTATCTATTAGAACTGAAATTCCATGATAAAGAACCTCCAGAATCAAAATATCCAGATAGAGTTTTAGGAGTCCAGTATTTATTGTCTGCACCCCTCTTTAAAGTACAAACCCCAACCATACTTCACAACAGGTTGAAGTCCAGTTCCTTTCACTCACTCAGACTCAGAAGCACGACAGGACAAGTCACTGGGATAGTCTGGAAGGTTTGTTATATGGCAAGTCAGTTAATCCAGTCATGAACAGAACCCTGAAAATTGCAGTGATGGTAAACTTGGAAAAATAAAAAGTAAGAAAGGGAAACCCAAATCCCTCTCCCACATACATTGCACTGCACGTTTTGAAAGTTTCATGAGAAAATGAAATTGCTGAATGTTTGGTTTATTTTTCCAAGGATCCTGAGAACAAGCAAGCTGCAGATATCCATTCTGGCTTCAAGAAGCTCCTCTCTGCCATTAACAAACCCAGAAGCACCTACTCGCTGAGAAGTGCCAACCGCATTTATGTGGAAAAAAACTTCCTATTATTGCCAGTAAGTTAAATCTCAGAAAGGAGTGCCATAAAGTGCAAAAAATATTTACCTTTTTAATTACTTGCCATTAATAGAACAGGTCTGAAGCTGACCTTGAATACTGCAAATTAGAGCTCAGGACTCTAGTGATAAACTTAACTGGAAAATACCAGTCGGTCTGCACCCAGAATTTAAGGATACCTTGTCCATTCACTGTATTGTAGGGATTCCTTTTCATTCAGAGTACCTATAGTATCAGAACCCGCAATATATAAAATTGTAGATGAGACATTAAAATAAGCACACCCATAGCAGGTGCAGAGCCTTCCTTGCTTCTCCAGATAAAACTTGGAACAAAAGATGGGAAATTTCTGTTCTTTGGTTATTTCTTAATTGTTAACCCTCAGTCCAGCAGAGAGTAACAATCAGAATCCTGAAGTCCTCTAGGCCCAAGAATAAGAGCTAACAACTTCTCTTTGGAACTGAAAAATAGTATATTTCTCTAGTACATAACCTTTCTGTTTGCTTTTTTGTTACTTTTCAGACATACATACAGCTCAGTAAGAACTACTACAAAGCAGAACCACAGAAGGTTAACTTTAAGACAGCACCAGAACAGTCCGGAAAGGAAATCAACGCTTGGGTTGAAAAACAAACTGAGGGTAAGATGGGCTTAATCCCAGCATCTTTGCTCTCCCACAAAGTCAGTATGCCATTTCCTTTGGGCAGGTGCCCTTGTTTTCCCAGGTGCTACTGCAGCAGCCAGGTCATGCCTTCCGATGTGGATGTGGGCAGCGAGCAGAGATGTGGTGGGAGGACAGAGAAGGAGCAGCACACTTAAGCAGCTTCAAATACCTGATCCAGACCTCAGTGAGCTCCTTGGGGAGACTCCTATTGACTCTGCTGTGCCCTGCAACAGCTGGTCCTCAGGCACACCCGTGCCCTGGTGCTGCTCCCAAGCACCACTGGCAGAGCAGACAGAGGGGAGAGACACCTCTGCCCACCAGTGTCCTCCAGGGCAGGTGGGGATGCCTGCCTTTCTGTACCACCCTGCACTGTCCAGAGGTGTTCCTCATTCTACCCGGAGTAACCAGCCAGTGAGGCTTTCTGCTTCTAGCTGCTTGCCATGAAGCAGTGGCATTTTTGGAGGAAGGAGTAAATCCCTGTGAGTTAGCCTGGAGGACAGGTCAGCAAACAGCTTTGGAGAATGTAAAGAAATGCACTGATTTATGTCAGGGGAATATTTTAGGGAGTTGGGCACTGAGGCATGGAATTTTTACTAAGAAGCTGAACTGAGAGGAAAACTGATCAAAATGTCCTCACTGTGCCATGCTGGAATGAAAGCTGACTCTTCTGGTTTCAAAAGGCAAAATCAAGAATTTGCTGGGTCCACAAGATGTGACAAACTCCACCAAGCTGATCCTGATAAATGCCATTTACTTCAAGGCAGAATGGGAAGTGAAATTTAAGGCAGAAGATACACAGCTGCAACCCTTCCGACTGAGCAAGGTAAGTTCCTCCTGTATCATTCTTACTGTAAACAACCTGGTCAAAACAGCTAT
Organism: Machaerirhynchus nigripectus; assembly: GCA_013397975.1. Classification (NCBI taxonomy): domain Eukaryota; kingdom Metazoa; phylum Chordata; class Aves; order Passeriformes; family Dicruridae; genus Machaerirhynchus; species Machaerirhynchus nigripectus. The sequence continues at coordinate 425,386 of VZRQ01000345.1, forward strand.
TGCTGAAATCTTTCCATTTCATAAGTCTTTTAGGTATCCCTGTGGTAACTAGACTCCGTGAAAAGCTGGTTACAGCAGAATCTGTCAGTGCTCAGCGCACTGAAACATTAGGATGTGCTCAGGTAAATGTTAGTGAGCTCCAGATAACAGCTTCTGTTTCCGAAAGCACTACAGTAATTTAGGACCTTTTTGTAAAACAGTGCTAAAAATGACTAAATTGTAAAAACATGATTTTGAGAGTCCAGGCTTCATGGACAGGAACTACGTGGCCGGTCACGGGTGAGTACGGTACCAGGCCTCTGCGCTGTGCAGCCAGGCTGGGTGCAACCATTCCTGCTCCAGTACAGCTCAACAGGGTGCCCTGAACTGGTGCACGGCTGCGTGAGACTTAGAAGTAGTAATAATGGCATGTATGCAGAAGAGATATTAATGAATCCACACTTAAAGACAAGAACTCTGTGCAGCTTCAACGAAGTGTACCTTCTGCCTTCTGATTAGCATGTACACATGGTCTGCTTTCTTGAATGGAGGGATGTAGATGTTAAGGGAGGTTACGCACTCCTGACAAGGCAACTGCTTGCCAGGAACTCCTCTCATCAGGAGCCCTTTTGCTCTGACACTAGTGTTACCTTTTGTCAAGCAATCAGCTGGTCACCATTTTATCACCAGACAGAGACCACTGATAAACTGTGCAATGCTCATCCTCTTAAACCACAGCTGTTTTTCTGCCAGAGTGTTGTAAGGCCATATCCCATGCCTGCTCCACACCCCTACTCCTTGCAGACATTTCTAACTCTCTTCCTCCTTCTTCCTTGGGCCTGTTTTGGGGAGAGGAGAAAAATCTCTCAGTTCAGCCCCCAACAAAAGCTTTGGGACAGATACCAAGATAAGCAATATTGTCCAGTCAAGAAAAGCTTTGGGACATGGATGATAAATCACCGTTTTAAAAGCTGCTTATAAAGGTTTCCTCTCCCTGCACTGCACTGAGACATCATCATCCTTCCATTCAAGGGATGATTTCTTACTTATAAATAAATACTTTCCAGAACAAGACCAAGCCTGTAAAGATGATGTACATGAGAAAAACATTTCCAGTGCTCATCATGGAAACAATGAATTTCAAAATGATTGAGTTGCCATATGTGAAACGTGAACTCAGTATGTTCATCCTCCTTCCTGATGACATCAAAGACAACACTACGGGTCTCGAACAGGTAAGAAAGCATGCTACAACCATTTTGTATTACTGCTCAGTCATTAAAAAAAAAGGGCAGGCTGACAATCGTATCTCCCTTTCTGAGGACATGCTGTCATGCTGTTTGACCTCCTCCACTAGCTGAATTTATTTTCTTTAATACTTATCTAATCCTAGCAAAGTTCTTCCATGCTGAGCACCATTAGTTTGGTAGGAACTGAAGAGAGTCGACACTGTGCATAATCAGATGCTCAGCTTTTTAACAGCTGCTTGACTGACACCCATTCTTACATGATCTGTAAGGATTAAATCTCCCTTCCTTGCACATTCAGGAGAGACACCACCACACAAGAAGTCACAGGTTCTTCCTGAGATGACATCTTTTCTCCATGGCCTGGAAGTTTATTTACCATATTGTTCTCACTCTTTTTTCCCCCTCTCCCCTCCCACCATTTGTCTGCTCTATGAAAAGCTAAGATTTTGGTGAGACTGCATTTGCTGCAATAATGAGATCTGCTACTGTAGTTACTACAGTTCCAAGACTGTTAAATTCTTGGAGTCTATACCATTCGTTGCTTTCCTCCATTTGATCTGAGCTGAAACCTGGTGGTGTAGTGCCCATGACACAGAGTGGCAGTGAAAGACTTTGTCGGAAGCATTTTGTTTCAAAGCTGTCAAGGAAATATGTGCAATAATATTAACGCCTGTTTTTATAGAACTGGACCAAACCATGTGCCACACAGCAATTTTATTCACATCAGGACTTAATTAAAAGAGAGAAAAGAGCTACCACGGGGGATGGCAACTGTTGAGTGCCCTTCCCATCTCTCCTTTGCAATGAATTTGGAAAGGGTGCTGCTCAAAACTTTGCAGCATTAAGACTCAAAAATTTGTTGCACATCCTGTCTGAGTAAAACCAATTTTTATTTCATGCTTTTAGCTAAATGTTAGATTTTCTATTTAAAATGTTTAGTTCATTACATTGTCATAAAATTGATTAATTTATAGTTAATTAATTATTTTTCCCCTGCAAACACCAAGTTCCTTTTCTTTCTTAAATGATAGCTGGAAAGAGAACTGACATACGAGAAGCTGTCTGAATGGACTGATTCCAAGAAGATGACCGAGACACTTGTGGATCTGTACCTACCTAAATTCAAAATGGAAGAGAGATATGACCTCAGTGATAATCTGATCGGGATGGGAATGCGCAGTGCCTTCAGCAGCAATGCTAATTTCAGTGGAATGACTGAGAAGGATAAAGTGCTGATCTCCAAAGTTTTTCACAAGTCTTTTGTTGCAGTTGATGAGAAGGGCACCGAGGCAGCTGCTGCTACTGCTGTCATTATAGAACTATCAAGTGCACATGTTAGCCATGTTCTGAAATTTAAGGTTGATCACCCTTTCTACTTCTTCATCAGACACAACAAGTCCAAGAGCATCCTCTTTTTTGGTAGATTCTGCTCTCCTCTGGAATGAATTATTACTTGCTCTCAGACAGCCACCAAGGTTCACTGTTCAACAGAGAAATGGGAACTGCAGTGCTAAAATCTCAACCTTAAGCCATGTAGCCACATTTATTGAAAATGCCTGTTCTTTTTCCTTCCACCCCAACCCCCTCAAAGAAGGCAGCATCCAGAACCCATCCTGAGCTGTCAAAGAACACTCCTCTACTGCTCCTTTCCATTGTCCTAACGAGACAGTCCTAAACAGAAAAGAAAGTGCAGAATTTTGTTCCCTTTTATCAAATCTGCTCTTCTGGCTTAGTTGTTTGAAAGTAAGGTGGAGTCATAAAAGCTCTCTGCACACAGGCCATCATCTAGCCCTATGTCAAATGCTGACTTCAAGGGAAATACAGTTCATTCTCCTGACTCTCCCAGAGAGGAAAAAGACCCCCCCAAAAAAAAAAAAACAAACCTTGTAGAAATCTGTATACTCTTCTTGCTCTCTTTTCTTCACTGGGAAACCTGCATTTATACTACAATGCTATTTCATAACCTCAATTTCAAATTTGTGACTGTTGGAAATTTACAAAATGTAATACAAATCCAGAATATTCTCAGAATGCCCCTTACCATCCCCTGCCTCACCCCATGTATATAGACACATCATATTAATTTTCTCCTGCTCTTTCAGCTTCCTGAAAAAGTAAGGCTGTGAGGGAAAATTATCCAACCCTTAATATTAAATTGCTGACTTCTAATAACATCGCATTTTTTCCTCCTTTTTCTAAATTTTGTAGTTCAAGGTTGCTGAGATTTCCAACCAGTAAAAATGCTAAGAAACCTATGAGCAACATGCCTTCTCACCACCTTTTACTGATATGTAATCTAAACCTGTCAGAATTTAAATCTGCTTCTTCTTTTTATTTTACTGAATTATACCTGTTTCCTGGTTAATATCTGCAAAGCTTCCTTGCCACCTGTAATATTGACCAATGTTTGATTTGTACCTTGTGAGTGCATCTCAGCAAAGATATTAGTGGTATTGACAGAAACACCAGGGAAATTTTTATTTTGATTGATACTTTCCTTATTATTTTACCATGAGCTGCATATAATAAAATAAATTAACTTGAAGTTGTGTTTGTGTTATTCAAGATACTGAGTTACTTGGTTCTCTTAGAACATCTTGCAATCTGCACAGCTGGAGCATGTTTCCATTCTTGTCATTCCAAATCACCCACCACAACATCCCAACTGACAAAGCTGAGAAACTTTTATACACTGATGTCTTATTTTCACTAGGTTTCAAATAGGCCTCCAAACACTGTTACTCTGCATCTCATCTTAGGCATTTACTAAACACACTTGTCACAGCACATTAGAAATAAGAAGTCTGACTATAGGCTATGGCCCAAAACAGCAGCTTCCAAATATCCCTTTTGCCCAAGTTCAACAGTGAACAAGCAACTCGTAAAAAGTGAACCTTCCACACATCCCTCTTGCCCATGTACAATAAAGGACAAGCCATGCTGTACGGGCAGTGTCAGTTCCCCCTGATGGCCTGGGAGGGCAGCAGTTGTGTTATCCATGTGGCCATAAGGAACAGCATAAAGTTTTGCAGCCATTGTGGTAATCCAGCTACATGTCAGAGAACATTACGTAAGACAACAGGACCTGACTGCAGATGGGAGGTACTGTAAAAGCATTTACTATCAACAAAATTCCAACTGTAATTACAACTCGCTCCACCTTCCCAAAAGGTATTCTGTTTGGAACTACATCTCCCTTCAACAAAGTATATCCACATCTTCCTCCCTGTAAAAGGTACTGCTTCCAAAATCAGTGCCCTCCCTTGCCTGTAAGCCACAGCTTAGTTGCCTGTGCCTCAGGACCTACCCCAGTGCAGCCCAGATGTGTGCTATTGACTCGGCTTTACTGAGAAGTTTGTCCCTTAGATGTGGAAGAACATGTAAGAGAAGGCTGTGAAAAATAAGAAAAGTGAAAACATAACCTCTGAGGCTCTCTGAGGAACTACAGCACAGGGACTGCCAGCTAGCGAGAGGTGCAAAGGGTCAAACAGGCTGGATTGGGTACCAAGCCACTCCCAGTCTCAGCTTTCTTGAAGAGTATACATTCCAGTGTAAGACTTGGAATACAAGTGACAAGTGTGAAAGAGAAGGAAAGTTCCCCCCATTCAGGGGGGTAACTCTCTTCAGAGCTCATCTCTGCAAGCCACACTGGAGCTTCTTCATTTGTGCCTCCCTGCATTTTCATGGTAACCAGCATCTGGCTCTCAGGTCAGGCTAACCCTAACAGAACCAGAGAATTGCCAGGGTAGAAGTGGCCACTTGAGATCATCTGGTCCCACCCACCATGCAAAGAGGCTAAGCTGGTGCTGGTTGCACAGGACCATATCCAGTTGGATTTTGAATACAACAGAGGATACATAAGCTCTCCAGGCCACCTGTGCCAGTGTTTAACCATCCTCATAAGTGACCATCCTCATCATCTCTTATGTTCAGATTGAATTTAATTATTTCAGTCTGTGGCTATTGCCTCTTGTCCACTCATGGGAACCTCTGAGAAGAGTCTGGTTCCTTCTTCTTCTTCTTTACATCCCATAAGGCATTAGCCAAGTAATAGATGCTAGGTGATTGCATTTCCAATAACTGTTTTCAAGAAGCCTTGGGTTTGTTCTGTATCATCAAAATTTCTAACTTTGGGTCCATGAACTCCTCTTTGAAAAGCCACAGTACTCTGAAAACTAAAGAAAGAGCAGGAAACTGATGAAGCAAGCTTCAATAAAAACAAGTTGTGAGCATGGACTTCTTGTCACTTAGTGATTCCATGCCTCTGAAAACATGGCATATTAACATGCTTTCAGTTTATCCTGCAATGAAAGATGGGTGTTTTGTGTTCCAGTACAAATCTCAGATTCATAAAATAATCCCTGGCACTTCTGTGGTAGATGGACTTCATGAAAAGCAGAAATGGTAGCTAGAGCTCACAATAATAAAACTAAGAAAATTTACAGTGTTGGTGTACTGTTAATATTCAAGACAATATATATATATAAACCCCCACTGCTTTCTCACTGCAATGCAAATGCATCCATATTTTTAAAGGTTTTATTTTGTCATCAGAAACAGGCACAAGAAACACCCTCTTCACATGTTATTTAGAGTACTGTCCTGTAGAGTTCTATTGCAACAGATGTGATACTTGGTCTCATTTTCTTTCTAGGGAACATAGCTGGACAGGATTTTTTGCAGAGTAAAAATCCTAATTGGACTTAGTCTAACACTGATTTTAAATTCTGCTGCTTATTACTAGGAGTAACTGCAAGAGAAGTGATCTTCAACAAATGCCCAAAAGGCCTACTCAGAGTGGATCATACACAGAGTAGAGGTACAGGAATATGGCAATCAAACAGGCAGAAAAATACAAGTTCCCTGCTGAGCCAGATGAGGATAAAAGATGGCTTCAAAAAAGACCAAAGTCCTTCATCAGTATGCCAGAGGAAAATGACTGGTTTTATCAAAAGACTTTTTTATGACCATTTGTCAGAGGTCAATCCACTTGAAGTCCAAAGGTCAGGGGTTGTGATCCAGTGAAACTTTGTTTCTACCATTCTGTCTGCATCAATTCACTATTTTCTCTCACTGTTTTCATCTGGAACAGCAAAACCAAGAGCACTTCTTTGGCTAATGTGCTCCCCTCTGTAACTCCAATGTTTCTTAATAAACAGGATCTTGCAGCAGCTGGTATATACCACAGAGAGTGTCTCCACAGTTTGGGTACCCTTTCTTCATTTTCCTGTATTTTTGGCCAATCTTTGTAGCTTCTTGTACCACTAACTCCTTGGGGTTTTTTTTTCTTCTCCTAATCATTTATCTAAAAAACAAACAATAGCAGTTTAAGATACACAGCAGAAACATTTCTTAAGCTCATAAGTAAATATAAAAGTGCCTAACACATTTCTGAAGCAAGAAAATAAGATGGACATTCAAGGCACAAAAGCTGCACACACTTAAAACCAAAAGGTATGCAAAAGAGAGGCACATAAATTGCTCTTGAAACCTTGTATGGCATATATACCAGGCAGATTTTAAGTGTATAGAAGCCTTAAAATAAAATCCTTGTTCAAAATATGAACTTGTACACTTCATACTGATGCTTTTTCCATATAGGTTGACTGCAAGCAGATAATTTGTTTACTCCGCATGTGTCATATTAGTGGGCAGAAGCCATTCCTTATTAAGCCTAAATGTAGCAGAAAAGACATATAATGATCACAAATGAAATTTATCACTACAATTTAATCTAAATTAGATTAGTATCAGAATTACACTGGTTTAAAGTAAAACGTTTGTGTACATGTAACACTTTCTTATTACACCTTTGTTGACATTCAGTTTTACACATTCTCCTGTTTTTGCTCCCTACTCTTATATGATTGTTTCAGTAGAAGAAGCCATTACAAGTAGAGCTTCCAAGCAGTTTTGCAGCTTTTGGTGGATGATTCAAACTCTGTTACTCATCAGAGAGGAATAATAAGCTCAGTATAATCTAGGGCCTGTAGGTATCTAAAGCACATTCACTGACTTTTCTAGGAGCAGAAGTCTTTCAAAACAACAACCACCAGTTCAAATGAGCCCAGCGTTCACTCTCATTTCATCACTTGTTTCAAGTAACTGTGCAAATACATCCTGAACTTCCTTTCTGATCTGTTTTCTGAAACAGAAGAGCAAAAATGCAAAATATTCTTGTACAAAATGAGGGCTTTATGTGACATGAGGTCTACAAGTATTCAGATGCTTCCCCTCTCAAATTTAACCACAGGATGAACGAGATTAACAGTCTATTTCAATATTCCCTTTTAGCCATAGCTTTGAGATCAGTTTCTATTCATTTCCCCAGTTAGTAGAGTATAAAGAAAAGGAGGCTGTAAAATTACTTCAGCATATCCATTGGCAATGCAGTGTGATTGAATTATTTTCTGCAATTCCTACTTTTTTGTGGGCCAAACTCCAAGGTTGTGGAGGGCACCTGTAGGGAACAGGAATACCGGCCTTCCTGTTCCAGGACATACACCTACTAACAGGGACCTTGAATTGAGGAGGTCTCTAAGTTCTGAAAGCGTGATAGAGAGGAGAACTAGGGAAAAATGAGGGAACGTGCACATTTAACACCAGAAGAGGATGTCGATAAGAAAAGGGAGGTGCAAACATTTCTACGTTTCCAAAAGTACTCATTGCCCCACAGACTGCCACAGATCCTGACTGAAGACAGATCTTAACTCTTTTCTCTCTCAGGATTTCAGGTAATGTCAATATTCCTATCAAAATAACTAGCTTTAATTCGTAAGTCTTAAAAATTAATTTTAAATTCTTTGGAACTGGGGGTTAAATGATGGCACAAAAGTCATACAGGGGAAGGGAGTACTTATCTTTTAGTACGAAGTGTAGCCATTAGGAAAACCCTGTGCCAATGCACAGTGGACAGAATGCAAATCAGGGTTGGGCAAAACCTACAGAGCCTGGGAGAGCAGCAAGTTTCCTGACCTGTAGGAAAGGTTCCTTAATCAGCAGGCTACTAGTGAATCCAGGTCAGAGGACTAAGAACAAGCTGCAGGAGAGCATACCCTTCTATTGATCGTGGAATTGAACACATAAGACAACATGACTCCCTAGCACAATGTTTTGGATGCTCAGCATTTGGTGTACTAGTTCAAACCCCTAATTTATTACTTTCAAATAATTACTGGATCAGGCATCCAGAGTTTTTATTTGCCAGATGACCAAAGTGGTTAGTAGACCAGTGAACCTCACAGAAACACACGTATGTTCTCTCTCTCAAGCCTGAGAGATACTTGATTGCTCCCCATATATTCCCTGGGAACAGGAGAAGGAGATGTCAGCTCAGCCCTGTTCCCTAGATATACTCTGGGAGTATCTGCATCCAGGAACAGCAGTAAGATATGTGATTTGAAGGACCTAAAAATGCTTAGGTATGAGCTAGGCTGCATGGCATTTACCTCCTAAGCACTCCTGGGAATGCTTCAAAGCTTGCAGAGCTCTAGGAAGATTTGAAAACAGAACTTGAGGACCCCAGGCATCTCTGACACTTCATGGGAGCAGCTCACTTTGAAGACTGCAGTTTTTGATTTAACCACACAAATTGTGGGCGAAGATGGATTTAAATGTCCAGTTGCTCTTGTTGATCTAATGCTTAAATTTTACCTGATGCCATCTTACACTGACTTTACCAAATGTTTTATTAGTCTTTATGCTGATGAAGACAGTGGAAATTTCTGAGTTTGTCCTAATATTTATCAAATTATTAGATGGACTAAAAAATGTTAATAGGATGCACAGGTTTGTTCTGAATCCATGTATGGAAAATCAGTTTAATCCTGGGGTTGTGTGTTTGTTTGTTTTGGTTTTGTCCTGTAAAAACATACTTAGGAAAAGAAGCAGAACAAGGATGGAAAATGTGCAGGATAAACCAGCAGGAAACCAGAGAAAATTTGCTGTTGGTTAAAAGAGGAACTATTTGGGGTTGCATGCAAGATACGAGAATTTTCTTGAAAAACAGAAATCAGCAAATCCAGCTACAGCTACCAAATATGGGTTTACCCACACCAAGAACATATAAAAATCTGTATCTCTCTAGTAGCCTTTGGGATATCTGTAGTGAATCACATGAATTCAGCAGGTTTTTTTTGCAGCAGAAAATAATAGCACAGGAAGTTTAAACAAACAGAAAAAAGCCCAAAGCAGCAGAGTAAGAAATTATTCTGTTTCACTCTCTCAGAATCGAAGAATAACTCTATGAAAATTAAGCAAAGAGCAAATAAGTTTTTGAAACAAGGCTTAACTCTGAAAACACTTCTAGCTAAAATTGTACTCAACTGACAAAGAACAAATAAAACTGGCAAGGACACTAAAAGTGATAAGCAAGGAAAAAATAATGTAGGTGTTAGAAAGAAACCTATTAGCTGACTGTACTTGGTCTCTGTGCAGTATTTTACTCAGGGATACCTTCAGACTGTATTTGAGAGGTGCAAAATCTCCCACTGGCAGTTCTGTATTTTTTAAAAAAAGTGAAGAGGCAGTCACCACCTCTCTCTGACACTCATTTGTCTCAGGTGTACCAATGGAATCCCTCTCAGTGTCAACCAACAGCTTCACTCTGGACCTTTACAAAAAGCTGAATGAAACTTCCAAAGGCCAAAACATTTTCTTTTCTCCTTGGAGTATTGCAACTGCTCTTGCCATGGTCCACCTGGGTGCAAGAGGTGACACCGCAACCCAGATGGCTGAGGTAAGCTCTGAAATTAGCGTAGCACTTCACAGGTGGCTCCTACATACACTGTTATTCTACCTATGGAGAACGGTAAGGAACTACATGGGAGGACAGTGATCTGCAATGCTGACAGCATGAGTAGGGCTCTTTTCTGTACCAACATTATGGCAGGTCACTTCCACTTCATTTCCAAGATCTCTGCTCTTTACCAACCCTATATTTAGCTTACACTTAGAGTTCACAGAGCATTGCAAGTGGTCTGCCAAGAGAAGTTATTGACATCAGAGGAACACTACATTCCATTTTAACTGCCCTCTGAACAGAATAATTAACCTAACATAGTGCTCAAATAGTAATGAGGAGACACCTTTATTAAAAAAAATTAATATGGAGCTACAATATGCTAGAGAAAGGAAATCTGGAGATAATCTCTTGGGCAAGACACTACTGCTTCTAGATCTCACTGGTTCTGGCAGCAGTATATCTGCTTTCTCATACTGCGTACAGAAGTTAGCAACCTCTCCTGAACACGTGTTTGGCCACACAGGGGCGGCACAAACCTTTCTTTGTGACATAGCTAGTCCATAAAAATGGTAATTCCTCCATGAATAATGGAGATATGAGAGTATTGAAAATAGCACCGAATCATAGAATATACTGAGTTGGAAGGGACTGATGAGGATCTTTGAGTCCGGCTCCTGGCCCTGCACAGGACACCACAAGTCACACCATGTGCCTGAGAGTGTTGTCCAGACACTTGAACTCTGTCAGGCTTGCTGCTGTGGCCACCTCCCTGGGGAGCCTGTTCCAGTCACAATATTGATCTATTATTAAGCAGTCAACGTGGCTAAAAACTATGTAGTAATGATGCAGTAACAGAGATTTAATCAAGAGTATGGTCTTGTCTGTCAATAACTTTGACAGACTTCAATCATTAGGTGTGGCTGGTGAATTACTGTAGGAAACTAACATGCTTACAGCCCTTGGGCATATTAATCTCCAACAAACAAGCTGTCTTTATGAACATTTATCATCATCACAGGTTCTTCATTTCAACCAGACTGCAAGAGAAGAAGGTTCATCTGAGACAACAAGGCCTTCTCCAGCAAGACCAAAGAAAAGGAAGATGGTATTTATTACAACAAAAGACTCTGAGATAAAAATCTCTGAGAATGGGATAGTCCACCACAACTACTGCTTTAGCCTTCTAACTTCTGCTTGCTTTCTATTATTTACCATCTCAGTTCCGTAAGAACTATGTATAGAAAGAGAAGAAGTGAACAAGCAGGTAATATTACTGTAAAACTCGTGAACTCAGTCCTTCAAAAGCAGAACTGAGACACTAACAGCATTTTGATTGGCTGTAATACAGTCTAGCTTGGTTTTAGCTGGGCTGAAGAAATACCAAGAAAGCATTGGTCCTAATACACTTTGTACAATTACATTTCTTAATCACCTTTGGGTTGGTTGGGGTATTTTTTTGCAGTGAAAAACAACTACTGCATTCACACCTGACTCCAGCCCTACCCAATAAAGTCCCTTCCACCTTCGGTATGCACAAACACATCAGGCAGACAAAATTCCCCTTTAAGGTAATGCATTTTGACTCATCCTTGCTCATCAGCTCCCCAGAGACTTGCCAGCAGGAGAAACTGTCCAGATCTTTTTCATTAAATGAACTCCCTAAGCAGTGAAAAGTTTTAAACTCAAACAAGCCAGTTTTTTTCAGCATAGAAACTAAAAGACAGCTGAAAGAAATTAAATTAGACTAACTGCAAATAAAAGGGGGAAGGGGATTATATCATTCTCTCCCTTGGTTCTTCAAGATGAATCACCGCACTCACATTCATTTTAGCAACTCACTGACTTCATAAGTTGTAGCAAAGTCTGTCTAATCTTTTCCTTCAGATATTTCCTTCTATCTCCTCTTCGTTCTGTTCCCATCCCATTGAAAAACTCAGCCTCTGCTATCCTGCATCCTCTGGCTACCAAAATCTTTCCTAGGTGTCCTTCCTGGCAGTCCACGTCTCAGCATGAGTGAGAAAAGATCATAGCAAGGAATGACGGACAAGTCACCGTGAGTCAGTGGCAGAGACTCTCAGAGTCTCATGTGCAGGGCACAGTACATGATATGGGGGAGGACACAGCATCCAGGCAGCTGGCAGGGAGCAGCTCATTCCTCCATTTGCAAAGCAACAGCTGGCAACAGCTGGCAAGCAAGCTCATCCTTCCTAGACCCATCAACAGTGACATCCAGAACAAGTTCTCGCCAAAATCCAAACAACAACAGAAAAAATCCATACGAAACAGGGAAAATTTGAATAGTTGGTAACTCTGTGCCCTGACATCAGTGTCTGTGAGAATGGAACTCCTTAAAAGCTGCCAGGCTGCATTGATGGATCCTTGTGAAACTGACATGTCGTGTGAAACTGAAAATCAGGCCTGACAATGACAAAAATGAGGAGACTCAGCTTCCTTGGAGCACCATCAGATGATGCCCCCAAAAGCCTATAATACACTGCAGAAATAAATCATTGCACTACAGGCAGAAACTCATTTATCTGGTTATACACAGTGCTGCAAACATGCAACATACTCAAAAAAGAGTTTCATCCCCTGAAATTCCTTTTTAATTAAAACAACATGAATAATTTAAATAAACAGAGCAGGTGCAACAGAAAAAAAATCTGTATTAATTGGTGTCTCTTTCCAAGGATCCTGAGCATGAGGGAGCAGAAAACATCCACTCTGGCTTCAAAAAGCTCCTGTCTGCCATCAACAAACGCAGAAGCACTTACTTGCTGAAGAGTGCCAACCGACTGTATGAGGAAAAGACCTACCCATTACTGCCTGTGAGTTGAACACCTTTACCTGGGAATATCTTGACATTAAGAGTGATTATCAATAGAGATGATAAAAAATTTCCAAATTATAGCACTGGGGTTTGAGTGAGAACACAAGGACAGCCATATGGGGCTGGTCTTGGAGAGACAAGAGGTCCTTCTGTTTCCAGAAGAAGGGAACAGTTTTGGAAGTGTTGAGAAAAAGGCACACTGTGTAGTGATTCTTCTCCAGAATCTCCTGTGGCAACCAACTGGTCTGCAGCTCAGGGACTTCTTGAACCAGAGGGCATGTCTACTTAAGAGATCCTGATGAGCTGTTGTTTCAGGACTTTGCAGACTTGTCTTTTGAATCTACTTCAACCCTCAGCACCAGGATTTCCACTGCTGAGATATATTCTGTAGGAAGTGCCTGTGCTTTTTGAGCTGGCTGCTTGTTGCCATCGCTATTGTTTCATTTCTCTTCTAAAGGACACTTCTCCACATCTCTGGTCACCCTCATTCCCTGTGCTTGTATCTTTTATACTGTAGCATTTCTGAGACTGGGGAGGCCACAGCTGCATTGAGAACTCAGACAGTGGGCACACTATAGTATTATACAGTGCCATTGCAGAAGTTTCTCTTTCGTTGCCTACTCCTTTCTTCATAGTTCTTTAATTTTTATTTGCATTTTGGCAATGATTAGGCAGATTTTTTCATGCACCTGTCCATTACAGCTTCAATACCTCATTCCTATAAAATAACAATCACTTCCTATATCTTACACTTTACTGGATCACCTATAAATACAGATATTTTAATGTAAACATTTGGACTTTGGTTTTATAGAAAAAATAGTGTAGCACAGACCCCAGCACATATCCCTGTGGTACTCCAGTAGTAATAACCCTTCATTGTGAGCATTATTTCCTCCGACTCCTGGTTTCCAGTCTTCTAAACAAATGAGACCTATCTTTGTAGTCCCATGGATGCTCAGCCTTTGGTGAGAAGTCCTACAAAATGCCTTTTGGTAATCCAAAAAGACTGTAATGGCTCAGCCCTGTTACCCACATGCTTCCTAACACCTTCAGAAAACTCCAACAGATGAGTGATTTCAGACTTCCTATTACAAAACATTGTTGACACTCCTCCAATAAGTCACGTTAACCCATACACCCACTACACCTATTCTATTCATTTGCCCCACACTGACTCATGAGTTTGTAATTATCTGTATCTTTGAAATCTTTTAAAAACTGATGTTGCATCTATCTTCCAGGTCCTTGGAAGGGGGTTCCAAATGAGATTACTGTTCTTTGATTTTGGAGTTTGTTTGGTTTCCTGAGTAATTAGCAACTTGTCCTTCTGAATATGTGTTGCTCATTTACTCCGTAATCTCATGTACATTTGCTTTACAGAGAATCAAGGGAATTTCCTGCTGGGAATCTCCATGAATGATTTCACAGCAGACAGGATTGCAAACACTGATTTGCCATGACTTTATTCTACCAGAACATTCCTTTTATTGTCCTCACAAATTTTTGGCAGGTTCCTTGCCTCTGAAGCAAACTAAAAACCTTTGTTCAACTTTATATGAGACTGTTCTTCCATCTTGAACTGAACACTACTTCATAAAGCAGGAAAAAAAAAGTATTAAGATTATATAAAAAATGTTATTTTGAGAAATTAAAAACAATGTAAACGTTTCATGGATACTTCAAAATTAAAAATTTCCACCTTTGATTTCAAAAACAAAAATTTGAAGTATCAGTTTCCTTGCGACTGAAGTTTGATCACTTCTTAGTTAATATTTAGAATCGAAGGTATCAGACCTTATTATAAAGGTTTTTGTATATAAAACAAATTTTCTTAAATTACATACTAGCAGATTGTATAATCTGTTAAAGTGATCATTACTAACATTTTTACAGCTCAAGTTTAACTAAATAAGCACACATTCTTTAATTCTATCTTTCAGAAGTTCTTACAGCTCATTACAAGCTATTACAATGCAAAGCCACAAGCTGTAAACTTTAAGAGAGCTGCAGAACAAGTCAGAGCACAGATCAATTCATGGGTAGAAAATCAAACAGAGAGTAAGTATCCCTCTGATGGCTTTTTTCTTGTCTCACTTTCAAATATTTTGTATTTCCACATTCAATGCTCCTGCAGCCAAGGATCCATAAAAGATGGAAACTCAGGGGAGGGAGGTGATGAGCAAAGTACAGCTAAATACTCTGAAGAATGCCTCTCTCCAATCTAACTGCTGCTCCTTACAAGGTCCTTCCCTGGGTTCTTTATGCTGTAGCCTCCTCCGAATCATGGCTGTTCGGAGTGATGCACAGGTAAATACTGTGTGGCTTCACAAAGATTAGTGAGGGTTTTACTTCTGCGTTCTTCAGCTGCTTGCAACCAACTTCACAGAACATCCAAGCTATTTCACTTTACCCACTTTCCAATCCCATTTACTACCAAAACGCCATTAAATATATATATATATAAATCACTGAATTCATAGAATGGTTTAGGTTGGAAGGGACCTTAAAGATCATCTCGTTCCAACCCCCCTGCCATGGACAGGGACACCTTCCACTAGACCAGGCTGCTCAAAGCCCCATCCAACCTGGCCTTGAACACTTCCAGGGACGGGGCATCCCCAGCTTCCCTGGACAAATGATACAGAGATACTTCAAAAGCCATTTTTACCGTATGCACATAATAAAAATGTACAATTAAAAAAAAATCCAAATGTAAACAATTTTAAAAAAGAGGTAGGCAAAGACAACAAACAAAATTGTCAAGTTACCGTCACACTGGAATAACAGTCTCTTTGTCTGATTTTGAAGGGAAAATACAGAGTCTGCTGCCTGCAGGATCTCTCCATTCTCGCACCGTGTTGGTCCTAGTAAATGCCATTTATTTCAAAGGAAAGTGGGAAAAGAAATTTCTGGAGAAAAATACTTCTGAGATGCCTTTCAGACTAAGCAAGGTAAATTCCTTGTCTACATGCCTGTTGTCCTATGGCAATATGTCTATTATTGAGGAGAAAATATTTCACCTGTATTTCATATGCCACTGCAACAGCAGTTAGAGCTGAGGAAGTGGTACAAACCCAGTGACAATAGCAACTCTGAAAATAAGTCAGCATTGTCTTATTCACACATATCCATGAAAACTGGAGTTTTAATTTAGAACTCCACAGTATCAAAATATTTGAGACAACTTAAAGTTAAGTTAAAAAAAAAGTAAGATCAGCAGATTAAGTAGCTTAAGGACAAGAAGAAATTTCTCTAAGTATCATTTTCAAATGGGACCGGGTTGCTTTTGAGAGCAATGTTTACACACCTAGGGCTTTCTTCTGCTCTTGGGACCCTGAGTTCATGGGATCTGATCCAGCTGTTCTTCCCACACGTACCCTGGGTGTTGCATCAAACCTCACACAGAATTTTCATGGGGTTTGTCACTTTAGCTGATTGTGTAAGGATAAATCTATTCAGATGCTCTATTCATTGAGCCAACAGTATTTAAAAGATCATGCACTGACAATTCCCAGTAGCTGACCGCAGGCATAGTTCTGGACTGTGTCAAAAGCAAGCAAAATTATTTGTCACTGGAAGCAAACATTTTGTTTGACACAGATTAAGGGTGCAAATACCTTTTGTATGCCAGGCAATGTGAAGCCAGTGATGTGACTGTGTACCCGAAACCTATTATCCTACATGTGCAGTTTAGGATCTGTCACAGCAGTTGGTTGTGGTGGGTGACCTTGGTCAGCCACCTGGTGTCCACCAAGACTCCCTTTCACTCCCCTTTCTCAACAGGACAGGAGGAGAAGAACAGGATGAAAATGTCAAGAAAAGGACAGGGAGAGCATTTACCAATTGCCACCCAAGCAAAAAAAATTCAAGAAATTAATTTAATTTATTGCCAATTCTCAGAGTAGGTTAGTGAGAAATAAAACCAAATATAAACAGCCTCCTCCCTACCCCTCCCCTTCTCCCAGGTTCAGCTTCACTCATGACTCACCCACCTGTGCCCCAAAGCCATTTAGGGGGACTGGGAATGGGGCTTGTAGTCAGCTCATCACGTTGTCTCTCCCAATCCCTCCTCCTCCCACTTTGCCCCTGCTCAAGTGTGGGGTCCTATCCATGGGATGTTGTCCTTCAAATCTAATGTCAGTCCTTCCCATGGTCTGCAGTTTTTCAAGAACTGCTCCAGTGTGGGTCCACTGCAGGGTCAGAGGTGATGCCAGAAAACCTGCTCCTGAGAGGGCTGCTCTCCACAGCATTACAGGCCCTGCCAGGAGCCTGCTCCAGCATAGGTTCTCCACGGGCTGTAAGATGGCTATTTGTACCACCATTATCTTCACTGTGGGCTGCAGGGGAATCTCAGCTCTGGGGCCTGGAGCACCTTCTCTCCCTCCTTCCTCGCTGATCTAGGTGTCTCCAGGGCAGTTTCTCCCACATCATCTCACTTGGCTCTCCCAGCTGCTTTTCTGCAGTAGATTTTACCCTTTCTTAAATACGTAACCACAGAGGCATGACCAGTGTCATTGACTGGCTCAGATTTGGACAGCAGCAGGTCCACCTTGGAGGCAGCTGAAACTGGCTCTGCCTGACACAAAGGCATCTTCGGATGTCTCCTCACAGAAATCATCCCCGCAGCTCCCCACTACCATGCAAACCCAATACATTGGTGCCAGAGAGGGTTTAATTCACAGGGTGAATAGCAAGGCCTGCAAAGTGAGTTACTTGATTATCAAAGCTAACTCCTTTATTTTAAATTAAGAAATATATTACATGGGATTCAGTTAGCAGGTATTTAGCACATGTGTCTATGCCGATTTCTTATAAAGATCCCAAAGACTTTGAAAAGGCGGTGGATGTGACACTGTCTAAAGGAAAGGGTCCTGGGTATCCAAATGCTGCTGAGTCTTGTACTTGTCTTCAGTTCAATGAAGCAAGTAAAATTTATCATCCTTTGAATGCATAAGGTAATTTTTTATGTCTGAATTTTTTCACAGACCAAGATTAAACCAGTACAGATGATGTTTCTGAAAGATAAATTTTCCATATTCCATGAAGCAGCCATGAGATTCAGCATCATTGAGCTGCCATATGTGGAAAATGAACTCAGCATGTTCGTTCTCCTACCTGATGACATCAGTGATAACACTACTGGCCTGGAGCTGGTAAAGCTGACCTACTGTTGCATCACATGTACTATAAAACAGAAACAGATGAAAAGAGTGAGGAAGAACAATTCCAAAATCACAGTAGAATAGCTCAGATGTGCTCGTACTTAGTTTCAGAAACAGTAACACCACGATTTTCACCTTAGGATTCAGGGCACGTGATAACATTGTAAAGACAGTACATCTAAAACCTATGTCCACATAACTGTCTTCACCTATTTTGTGTCCTCTTTCCTGTTGCCAGTATAGCATAGGGAAAGCAAGGATCACATGTGAATCACCATGCCCTAGAGTTATCTTCTTCTGAGGGCTGTATTAATTCATTTTAATGTCATTTGCAGTCTGGATTTGCTGCTGATAGTTTGTGGTGAGGTTTCCCAAACTAAGGGCTGACTACCCTGACCCAGAAGGTGTCAACAGCCACTCATGACCATGCCAGGATAAGTTTCAGAGTCTAAACAGAGCAGGACAAATATTTTTATTTGTACCTCAGTTCCCATGCATCCCATTTATTTATCACTACACTAAGAGAAAATTTATCCATATACGTACACACATCAAGCACCTATTATTATTGTTATAAGTCATACGTTGCAAAAGAAGCAATGTTCTTCACACCAGAGAAAAAATAATAAACTACTCTGAGGGTTCAGGCCTACACCTCCCCACCTTTAAAAAAATAAATAGCAGTATAAGTCACTCAGCACTTTGTAGGGTCACGTCCTGTAAATAGGATGTATGTTCCATCTATAGTCACTGTAGGTAGTTGGGTCTTGTTTTACATGTTCTTGACGAGCATTAAGACACTGGTCTGTGCATGTCTTGTCTCTGTGCTTCGCATTCCAACTGTTTTCTTCCTCAACTCATTGCAGGTGGAAAGAGAGCTGACATATGAGAAACTGTCTGAATGGACCAAATCAGGCAATATGATGAAAGCTGAAGTTGATCTGTACCTGCCCAAGTTGAAGCTGGAAGAGAATTATGACCTTAAATCCCCTCTGAGCAGCATGGGGATACAAAATGCTTTTGACCCAGGTCAGGCTGATTTCACAGGGATGTCAGTGAAGAAGGATCTTTTCATCTCAGAAGTTATTCACAAAGCTTTTGTGGAAGTCAATGAAGAAGGTACTGAGGCAGCAGCTGCCACAGGTGTCGTGATGATGAGATCAAGAGTCCCAACAATGACTTTCAAAGCTGACCACCCTTTCATCTTCTTCATCAGACACAACACATCACAAACCATCCTCTTCTTTGGCAGACTTTGCTCGCCCTAGGCAGTGAGTCCGTGCCCTGCAGAGCGGGAGATGCTTGCTTGCTAGCACAGAGCCAAATCCCAAACCTGGAGCTCTCTGCAACTCGGGGAGCGGGACTTGAACTCCTTCTTCATCAGACCACCCACCCTGGTGCCTAAGGCACAGCTCTTTCAATGCCTCCTTCCTACCCTGATGGGACAACCATGGTTGTGCCACGGGGAGTGTGTGATGCCTCGCACCCACAGAGCAATCCCGGCTGTCATTCGGATTAGGCCATCATGGGTAGCTCTGTCCTTATCACTCTAAGCTATGGCATTTCTATCTCTCCCGCTCACAGCACTGTGCACAAATATATTTTGCCACGGCCTTTCTCCTCACCCTTATGATGAGGGCTGCTTAGCCTGATGTGGTTCTAGCATGTACTCCCAGCCTTCAGCAATTAGACCCAGCTCCTGCTTTTTAGCAATAGATTAAGCTCTTGAGTTACTACTGGAGGCAGATTCTCCCAACCTTCACCCTATGGCCATCCCTTTGTTTTCCTTCCACATCCCAGTTCCAGGTCTTCATCAGCTCCCAATTACCCTCATGTTGCCCTATAGACTCCTTTTAATAAAAAAAAAATATTTTAAAAAAAAATATATATATATAAAATTACACCTCTCTAAAGGCTATTTGCTTCACCCAGACCCTCAGGAATGAGAAGAAGGGTTAAGCCCGTACAGTGTCTTGCTACAGCAACAGCTCAATTTTGCTCAAAGCAATCCTACCTTCAGAAATACGTAACAGTAATTAATAAGCCCTCACGGACCTGGGGTGTTTTCTGTCAGCTCTACCACGAGAGGGAGGCAGAGGCAGAACAACACGGGCCGTGGCCGGCGGAGCTGCCGGGGAGGGCAGCGGTGGCTGCCAGGACTCACTGAGGCGGGGGGGCCGCCATTTTACCGGGAGGGGCTGCGGTGCCTCCTCGTTCCCGGAGGCCAAGGGTGAAGCGCCTCAGCCTCTGGCTAGGTCCCGGGAGGGGCCGGCCTCCCGTTCTTTCCCTCTGCTTGGCTGTGCTTCCGGGAACAGGGAGCGCGGCGGCCGGTGGGGTGAGTGCGGCGCCCGCGTTGCTGTTGCTGCGTTGTCCTGAAGGTTTTCTACGAGAAGCTGTGGGTTTTTTTGCTTTTCTTGTTTTGCGGGTTTTTTTAAGAAGTAGATCTGCATGGTGTTGCTTTTACTGTGTTTCGTGTTTTCTTTTTTTTCTTCCCTCCTTCATGACATTTCCTAAATACCGCCGCTTCTAGCCAGCTGGAGCCCCGGCGGTGCGCCGGGAGCGCCGCGGGGATGCGGGATTGGGACGTCTGCCATGGGGCCGGGGCGGGGCCGGAGAAGGAACTCTTCACTCCAGGGTGGGCCAAACCTTTGGCTTCTCTTACCTTAGCTTGCTGGGACAGTGTCAGGCTGCTCCCTGCCCCTCCCCGCACCTGCGGTGACACAGGGGTCAGGAAGCGGGCAGCAGCGGGGCCGTGTCCCAGGGTCTGACCCTGGAGAGCTGCGATGCCAAGGGCCATCACCAGGAGCTGTTTGCGGCCTCGCCCTGCAGGTGTTTTAATACCTCTCCCAACTCTCCAAATCCTAAATGAATCATTTTCCCTCAAGGAAGCCTGCTTTGGTTCAGCGGGTGGGAAAAGGGGTGTCCGTGTCACAGACAGAGCTTTCTTTGTGGAGATGGACACGGCCTGGTGGTCATTGCCCTGAGTTCCCTCTGGGGCTGTGTTTGGAAGAGTTGAGACTCCTCTGATGCAGCTGACACAACGTCGGGAAGTGTCCTTGTTTGCTGAACACTGATCCACGTGGCGGTTTTGGTGGGAAGTGTCTCTTGGGCCGCAGGCTGGAGGAGACCTGCGCCCTGCTCTGGTTTCCCCATGGCAAGGCCCTGCAGTGGTTGTCTGCTGATTGATCTACTTACAGCCTTTTGGTTCATAGAGGTTGTCCTGAAGGGTAGGGTGTCAACTGCTGAGAACATGCGCATCAAATTCAGAGTGGTAGGACCACACAGTGTCCAGGCATGCCAAAACCTCCGCACAAGTGTCTCACCGCTGACTTACAGAGCATGGGGAGAGCAGACTGAGGAAGGAGTTGCTGTCAGCAAACCCTCTGAACACTGAGGGCTTTGCAGCAGTTTGCAATTGACCGACAAATAGGTACTTGTACCACGAGGATTTTTGTTCCATAAAGTGTGGTTATTGTGTATTGTCTCCAAAACTGTAAATTCCAAATTGTGTATTGTGTCTGTAGTTACGTTGCTTCTCCTGAGCTGCAGAAAAAGCATAATTGACGGTGCAGATGTGACTCCTAGCCTTGTATCCCAGCTGTTGAATATTATTTATGATTTGGTTGAATGCCCCTGATTTTCAGGCAGATAAATAGTGTCAGTTGCATCCTTTTGTCTGTAAATTCTTGCCTGTTGTGGAAGCTGTAGAGACACTTTCTAGGAACTAACTGCCTACTTGTGTCACTATTCCTGTGTGTTTTGACCCAGAGGCGAATCTATCGGATTTTGCAGCAGACCTAGCAATCTGCAGGTACTGGGACAATAGGAAAATTCTGGTCTTCATTGTAGCCAATATGAATGCTATGTGTCTCCTCTTTATGCTGTGCAGTGCATAAATTACCCATTCAGACACAATTGGAGGATTGTTTCCATCTAAGCTTGCATGTTTTTTGGTTGTATTTTTTTTAGTTATGGGAGAAGAGAAATAGGAGAAAATTGCTACTGTTTATAGTAAAGCTGCTAGCAGGAAGTTTTCTTGGGTGGAAAAGCATGCATGTGGAAACTTGCTCTTTTCAACTCTGTCTAAGATAATGAATCAGTAGCGTGGACTAGGTGTTGGTTTTGTATTTGGTAGCAACATGTCAACACTAGGCCCTGCCTAAAGGGAAGAACAAAACACAGAGATAGTAAAAGCTATCAGTATATATCTTATGATGACTTATGATACTTATCTGTGCTTAACTCAGTGTTCTCATACTCGTTGCTCATTTAATAGGTGTGGTGAATAATCTCAGATTCACTACTTATAGCGGATGTATATAGAGTATGACAGGCACTGAGTTTATGATTGTGTGCATTGCTGTGTTGCTGGCAATAAAATGGAACTAAAATGAACTTTGATCTTTTTTCTTTGTAGAACAGCATGAAATCGCAGTCACCTGTCATGCTGGCAACATAAATTTTTTTCTTTCCTTCTTTTATCTTGTAGGACAACTCATTCTGCTGACTTCTCCCAGCCTGGCTGGTAGGTTTAAAACCCAGCGTGCACACCTAGAAGCAAACTGCAGGTACCACTGAAGGTCTGGAGACTTACAGAAGGTAAGACTTGGTAATTCTACAGTTCTGATACCTAACTTTGGCTCTGGTTGTCCAATAAAAGGCAAATTGTTTTCTTTATGAAGTCAACAGAGGCTTCTTTCAGTAAGTGCTGAAGAAAACGCTGTTTGTCCTGATCACCTCAAAAGATGTCACACTGTGTGAGTATGGGATTGAAATCCAGAAGCAGGCTCTAAATTGGTAAAAGAACTCAAAGGTGTAGTATGGGATTTCAGGTGCTTGTGCCACCAAATCAGTCTCCAGCGAGCTGGTAATTTTCCAAGCCAGTTGTGACATTTGTTGCCTAGTTTCTGCTGGGAAGTGTAAAAGAGAGAAACAACTTTTCTGCATTCAGACAGGTTTGATCCATTCTTGTTGTGTGTTTGATGTCCCAGGCTTGCGAGCATGGAAAGCCTCTGTGCAGCAAACACCAGTTTTGCTCTGGAACTCTTCAGAAAGCTGTGTGAGAAGAAAAGAGGGCAGAACGTGTTCTTTTCACCATTCAGTATTTCTTCTGCCTTGTCTATGGTTTTGCTGGGTTCCAGAGGTAGCACTGAAGCCCAAATAACAAAGGTAGGTCCAGATAAAGTTAGTGGATGGCATTTGATGGGAGCATATGAGCAAGAGACGTGTCTGTTAGTCTGTGACATGCACTTGTGTTAAACTGTGATTGTCACTGTGCTCTGAGAGAGCAGAGCCATTCCTCTGGTGTGTGTGGGTAAGCAGAACCTGTTTTCATTGGGTTTTTTTAGTGTGAGCTTTGTTCATTGTGAAATGGAGAGGTTCCTGGGTTTTTGATGTGTGGAGTTTTTTGTGTGTTTTGAAACAGATCTTCTTTAATGTGTAATTAGGAGGTACCTGGAATGTATTTATTGGTTTGATGAATAGGTGGCTACATNTTTTTTTTTTTCCTGGTTGGCTTGATCAATGTCTGGGTATTTAAATATTACCTTCTGCTTCCTTGTTTGGGCTTAATATCAGACAACATAGGTTTTCAAAATGTAAAAAAAAATTCTACAGTGACTGAATGTCAACCTGGTACCTTGGTCTACATTTTTTATTTTAAATTGCTGAGGTGGCAGATACAACTTGGCATGTGTTTTACATCGGAACTGACAGTATTGAGTGCACAATCAGTCATTTTGGTTCTGATGTTTGCTTCCTTTGCAAAGTGGGACAGGAGTATAAACGCGTATTTTGTTTCCATTTATATTTATAGAAGTTTCTCAAAAACTTATGTTGTTGCCATAATTAGAGATACTCAAAATCCACCTGGACAAAGTCCTCAACTACCTGAAGTATATGTCCCTGCTTGGGCAGGGCTTTGGACACGACTGTCCACACGGGTCCCTTCCCACCTCAGGCATTCTGTGATCCTGTACTGCTTGGCTTGAGGGAAGGGGAATGAGGACTGCTGACTCTGCTGCTCCCAAATTTATGACTTGTACAAGCACTGAGGGTGTTTGTCTTTGTGCAGGTGCTTTCTCTGAACAACGCCCAGGATGCTCACAACGGGTATCAATCCCTTCTCTCTGAAATTAATGATCCAAACACCAAATACATCCTGAGAACTGCAAACCGGCTGTATGGAGAAAAGACATTTGAGTTCCTTCCAGTAAGTAGCCATTACATTTGTGGCATTTTTTAGGATAATGCACTTGCTATCACTTTCCTCTGGAGGCCAAGGGAAGGCTTTGGGGTTTGCCTTCCAAAATTTCTGTGCTGAGAGCCAGGAGCGCAATAGACTCTGCCAGAGCCTGGTGTCAGAACTTGATGGAGAATCTCCTTTTAGATCATTTGTGTTCATAGTGGACACTGGATGCCAAGCGGGGTAAAACCCATCAGTCTCTACACTTGAGGGCTCTGTGATCCATTCATATGTTTGGCTGTGGGACAAATGGTTGATGTATCTCTTTGCAAAAGTCTTCTCAACAAGCTTAAAAAAAATCATATGTCCCTGAAGCCTAAAATAAAAACAAGAAATAAAATAGCCACATCATTTTCAATGAAGTAGTGTAGAAGTCTGTAGTACAGTGCATAAGCCATTTGATAACAATTCCCAGTTCAAAGAAGAGTTATAGATCCTAGAAGGAACTTGTCAGCCAGACCTTCAATGGCTCTTTATGAAGGTTGGGGAGGAAAGGAGGCAGATTTCCTTGGGGAATGTAAGAATCATGTGTGTGTGAATGTGAGTAAGTCTCTTGCTGAGAATCTGTTGTGAATGTCCCTGTCAGTCGTTTATAGAGTCGAGTGAGAAATCCTACCATGCTGGCCTAGAGCAGACCGACTTCCTGCATGCTTGGGAGGATTCCAGGAAACAAATCAATGGCTGGGTAGAGGAAAGGACTGAAGGTGAGTGCTTTGCCAAGTGCCCAGTTGTGTTTAATGGCAGCCATGGTTTGGGTGAAAGCGTCTTTCAGGATATAGGACTGTGAATTCCAGCCACCCAATTGCAGAGCTGTTGCTGTGTCTGGTACATAATTCTCTTCTCTGTTGTATGTTAATTGCAGAGTGGATACTATCTTGGATAGTAATTAGATCCACAGCAAACTTATTAAAATAGTCTTTATTTTTCCTTTGTATCATAAAGGTAAAATCCAGAACCTGTTGGCAGAGGGGATTCTGAATTCCCTGACCAGGCTTGTGTTGGTGAATGCCATCTATTTCAAAGGCAACTGGGAAAACCAGTTCAACAAAGAGAGCACCACAGAAAGGCCATTCCAAATTAATAAGGTATGATGTGCTGAAATGCTGACAATACGCTGTTCCTCTGCAGTGGTCTGAAATGAACACGTTTAAGAAGAAACGGAATCTTTCAAGCAGGGTTACCTTGGGTAGGCTCTAGGAGATTCATTAAGCCCCCTCCCTTTCCTCTTTGCTGAGTTTCTCAGAACTATGACATAAATACTAGAACCTTTAATGTAGCACCAAGACAGGTGTGAAAGCTTGTGAATTGAAGTCTTCTGCAGTCAGAGCTTTCTTGCTGCATTTCTGCCCCTGAGCCAATCCAAAATAAATGGAAAACAAATTTCCTTTGAATATCTGTGCCCTGCAGTCTCGCCTTTAGAAGTAGATCAGTGCTCTTGAGGGAGACTTGGCCAGTGGCATGGGCAGGCCATGGCTGCCCCTCAGGATCCCGTGCAGCCCTGAGTTGGCCTCCAGGTGTCTTTAACAAGAACTGTTAATGTGCCTTCCTTAACTCATCTGCTTGAAGCAACCATTGTGGAAAACTGAACCCCTCATGCCTGACACTGAAACTGTCCCTTCCCAGTGGTGAAATAGATCCAAGAATGCTTTGAAGTGCCACTAGCACTTTTAAAATAAGGGTGTGTTACTGTTCACCCCATACTCTATGTAAGAGCACTTTGGAGACTACTGGACTGGCTTCATTCCTGATGCCCTTTCCTCTATGAACAGTTGGAAATCTGATGTGTAAGCTGAAGTCTTAAGCTAGTTATTTTATATCCTGTTCAGTAACAAAGAGATACTTTGANTGAAATAGATCCAAGAATGCTTTGAAGTGCCACTAGCACTTTTAAAATAAGGGTGTGTTACTGTTCACCCCATACTCTATGTAAGAGCACTTTGGAGACTACTGGACTGGCTTCATTCCTGATGCCCTTTCCTCTATGAACAGTTGGAAATCTGATGTGTAAGCTGAAGTCTTAAGCTAGTTATTTTATATCCTGTTCAGTAACAAAGAGTTACTTTGACATCCCAGGAGCCTTTCCAATATCCTGTGAAATTACTTCTGTGACTTTTGCACTTCTTATGACTCGCTGGATGATTTTCTCTTGCTGTGTGGCTTTTCTTTTGCTTATTGCACCTTTTTATGTGTCATTGCTGCTGCAATATAATTTATGGCATATTCTCTCTGGGCATTATTCCAATGAGCGTTACTTTAATAACAAAAAACTACTTGCATGATCATCTCATGAAGGTAAGGGAGAAAGCAATGAAACTGACAAGAAGGAAAATAATGATGTAAGCAATAGTAGCTGATGCTCCATGTGGAAATGGAATAAGATAGCAGAGAATGGAAAAAAAAATAAAATCTCTCCCCTTTTTACTATCCTTATGACTTTTAAGAATTCAAAATAATACCCTCACTTTCTTGGTAGTTTACGTATATACATTTTAAAATATTTTAAGTCTTTGCTGTAGTGATTGAAACCACATGGGCTAAAAATGAAAATATATACATTGAAGTGATTTATTGACTTACAGTGAAGAACATAGCCCCTGCTTACTACCAGCTCAGTTTAGTGTTTGTCACTAGCTCTTAAGTGAACAAAATGGTAAGGACACATATTTGCCTTAAAGGAATCTTCACAGACATTTCTATATTAGTAATTAAAAATTAAATCTCAGGGATTTTTAGTTATTTGCAAAAGACAGTGTGGTGTCTGTGCTCTGTTGTGTGTGATCAGTTGTCTGGTCAGATTCTAAAAAGCCTTGAGTAAGTGGCTTCCTGCTTCATAGTTTGAGACCAGCAGAGTAGCTCAGCACTAACTGTTGACATCTCTTGCTTTCCAGAATGAAACCAGACCTGTGCAGATGATGTTCCAGACGGACAGATTTACCATGACTTATATTGGGGACTTCCAGACCAAAATCCTTGAGCTCCCCTATGTGGGTAATGAACTGAGCATGATCATCCTGCTCCCTGATGCAATCCAGGATGGATCCACAGGCTTGGAAAGAGTAAGTAGTTGATCTGAGTGCAAAGACAGCCTGAATCCTTCCAGGGAAGAAAGTCTGATATTGCACAGAGACCTGCAGTGTGGTTCCAGAGCAATTGTGTCCCTGGTGCTCAAGGCCAGCAGAAATGTCCCTCTCCTCCCTGTCCCCAAAGTGACTGCCCCCCTGTGTCAGTGCTGCTCAGGCTGTGTGCTGCCCCCTCAGCCAGAGGCTGTGGAGGAAGAGCTGGCGCTGCTCAGGAGCAGAGGTCGGCTGTGGTTGTGGTGAAGGCACAGTATGGTGATGATGGAATGTGGGGAGGGGGATTGTGAGTGGGCTCTTGGGGAAGTCCTGTGGTTTGTCCTGTAGATCTTCTGTGCTGAGCAGCTGGCAGGTGTTGTGTGGCTCACTGCGTGGAAAGAGGCTCACAGGAAAGGGCAGGATGTCTTTTGTGGTGAGGATGGGATACAAGTGTGGGCTCTTTGGCAGTCTGGACAAGGAATTTATCACCAAAATTTTCTAACACTGACTGCAAAGAGCCTTCTGAGCAGACTGTTTTTATGATGCTGTTGATTTACAAGAAGAACGAACCTATGGTAATGAGATAAAAGAACTGGGTTTGGTTTCTTTGGGTCCTTGTTAGCTGTTCCCCTGTGCCATTCTTTCCCATAAGAAAAAATTTTAAAAAACCACCAAAAACAATCTAACATGCTCTGTAGAACTAAACTGCACATGGAGGAAATTGATCCTTATTGTACCTACCAACAAAAGGTTTAATAATGATCTTGGCGGGGACCGTATTGTCAAGTGACATGTGTAACTTGCAAATTTGGCTTGAGACACACTAATCCTGCTAAAAAAAGATGCATCTTATGGGCTATGTAAACAAACCTCATAAGGACTTTCTTTTGCTTATGTAAGACTGACTCAATCCTCATTGTAATTAAGTAAATTTGGGATTTTTCTTCAGCTGGAAAGAGAACTTACATATGAGAAGCTGATGGATTGGATCAATCCTGAAATGATGGACTCTACAGAGGTGAGGGTGTCTTTACCCAGGTTTAAACTGGAAGAAAATTATGATCTGAAACCCGTTCTGAGCAGCATGGGAATGCCTGATGCGTTTGAGTCGGGCAAGGCAGACTTCTCAGGAATCTCATCTGGCAACGAGCTGGTGCTCTCTGAAGTGGTTCACAAGTCCTTTGTGGAAGTCAATGAAGAAGGCACTGAAGCAGCTGCTGCCACAGCTGCAGTGATGATGATGCGCTGTGCAATGATCGTTCCAGAATTCACTGCTGATCATCCCTTCCTCTTCTTCATCCGGCACAACAAAACTTCCAGCATTTTGTTCTGTGGCAGATTTTGTTGTCCCTAAGGAGGAGATGTCTTGGCAGCATAGGTGCCATCACACAATAAATGTTCATTTCCCTAGAGCAAGGTGACTCCTTTTGCCCTAATTGTCTCTTTCAGCCATGCCTGAACCCTCTTCTGTGGTCTTGATCTCGGGCTTGGCAGGAATAACAGAGCTGCTTAGACAAACACAGCACCTGCCATGTCCTACCCCTCCTGCCCCTGCTCCTGGGTGCAGAGGTCTCCAGGTTCTTGCTGGCACAAGAACCATCCCCCTTGTTCCCTGAGTGCTTCTTCTGTGCTTGACTTCACTTTTGGTGTCCAGCAGGCAGAGTCAGGCAGGGACAGCCCATGGGAGAGAAGTTGTTACTTTTGCTTGTGCCGAGGCTGGAGCACATTTGTAGCTGCCCTCCCCTTTTACCTTCCAGTCCCATCCACTGAGTGCCTTGATACATTCCCTGGAGCTGTAAGGAGTCTTTGGCAGCCTGTTCCAGGTAATGCTGAGCATCCTGCCTAGATGGGGGGTTTTGGCTAATAGCTGGAGAAGCACTTAGGCAAGAATGGGAATGAAATCATGCTTTTGTACCAGACGTCCCTGTGAGGTATTTGTGTTTTGAGTACCTCTGTTTCATCACCCCAGGACACCTGTGCTCACTGCCTGTCACCTGGTTCTGGTGCTTTAACAAAGAATGTAACAAAAGGGCACGTGGTGCCTATGGAATATTTGAATGACAAAGCCTTGAGTTTTCTTTTTTGCAACTGTTATGTATTTATCCTATGCATATTTTCTTGGACACCATAGTTTAGCCGTGTAATAGCAAAGCCACAGCTGCAAGGGCTTTCCTTAGCCGGGGATGTGTACTGTGGGCCGTGTTCCTGGACTAATAAAAGAAGTGCAAGCGCTGCGTGGGTCTCTTTCTCCTTTTTCTACCGTAAATGACGCACGCACCGTTCAGTCTGTGGCATGAGGGAAAGACTCCTCGCCAGAGCGCAGCGGGGCTCGGCGTGGCTGCCCCGCCCCAGGCGGGCGCTGTGGCCGCGGTTGTCGCCGGCCGGGCAGGGAGGCGGCCAAGCGGGGCGGGAGGGGACCGGGGCAGCCTCCGGCCCTGCCCCCGCCCGCGGAGCATCCAACGGGAACGGGGCGGTGTCGGGAAAAAATGCGGAAATCTTTCGCCGCTGGGCAGAGTCGGAGCGCTTCTCGGGCAGCGTGGGGTGCGGGCTGTAAAGGGGTTTGGGTGCAAGGCTTGCACGGGGGGTGTAAGGAAAGGAAAGTGAAGGTGCGCTCTGGGGTATTGGTTTAGATGTTGGGTCGGGGGCTTGGTGGTGGTGGTGGTGGTTTTTTTTAGCATAGAGCTTGATGAGAGAACATTGCAAAGCTGCCGTGCGATTGTGTGTCTGCCGGAGAGAGCTGAAAGTGGTACTCGCAGTTTCTGTGGGAGGACCGTGCAGGAAATCCCCAAGTTCTGAGGCAAACTCCTCCCCGTAACTGGATGTGAAACGAAGCAGCAAATCGGGCAGTTCAGCTTTAAGAAGCTGGGGGTAAGGTGCTGTGTGAGTGAGATGTGTGGGGTGTGCAGGGTCTGTGAGGCTGAATAATTTTAACCTGCATTCCTGCCAGCACAAATTCTTCCAATTTCCTATTCGAAGGCAAGGAATTTCTTTTTAGATAATGCCGTTAACTTGGANTTCAACCTGCATTCTTGCCAGCACAACTCCTTCCAATTTCCAGTTAGAAGGCAAGGAACTCTTTTTTAGATAATGCCGTTAACTTGGAGTGATAAGTAAGGTTGGATTATATGGGTAGTGTGGGGAAATAATATGGTATCACGAATGTGACCGATATTTGCTTGGTTTGGTTGTGATTTTTAGTTTGTTTGGGGAATCTTTGTTGGGTTTTTTCTTCTGTTAGTTTATGGGGTATTTTAGGGTTGTTTTTTTTGTTTGTTTG
>VZRQ01000346.1:0-36140 GCA_013397975.1 Machaerirhynchus nigripectus
GGCATGCCGGGAGTTGTAGTGCGAAGGGCGGCGGCGCCGCGCCCGGGAGCGTCTGGGGAGCGGGGAGGAGGGACCGCGTCCCTTCCCCGCCTGAGGGGCGGTGGCGGTCGACCCGGGGGGGGCCGCGTGCCGGGACGCGGAGGTGACGATGGCGCAGCAGCCGCTAATGTCACGGCGGTGTTAGGCCTCAAGGCGCCGCCCGCCAGCGCCGCCGCCTGGGAGCTTCGTGCCGGGAGGCGGTGAAAGGGGCCGAGATGCTCCCAGGGCTGTTACGGCCCAGGATAGCGCAGCGGGCTGGTATTTCCACTTTAATTAATGCAGGTCCCGTAGCGGTGGCCTCCGTGTCACCGCAGCCCGCGTCACTGCGGGTGCGGCTCACAGCGGAGCCATTTCGCTGTGCCACGGGCGATCCCGCGGCAGCCACAGGCGCAGCGGCGGCCGCTGGCCGGAGACTCAGCACGAAAAGCCACCACAGCTGCTGGTCAGCCACGCTGTATGATGTGACAGACATGTACATCAGACTGTGTGGCACAAACGGGCCCGCACACCCACAGAGCACAGGGCGATGATGGCAGGAGGGGGAGCCCAAGCAGCACCTGCCAGGCTGCTTCCAGGCCCATCCCAGGAGCCAGCAGCCCACTAAATGCCCATTTCGAGGGGCACAGGGGCACAATGGCAGGTGGGAGCCCAAATTAAGGACTCAGAGAAAGGAACACCCTGTCCAGCCCCTTCCCAGAGCACCTTTAGTTAGGACTGGGGTTGTCACTGAGTTCAGGGGTGTGGGACACAGGACGGGATGCAGGGGAAGAGCATTGGGGAATTGCACAGGACTCATCAGGGAGTGTTTAGGGCAGGAACCAAAGGCAGGAAAGGGAGGGATCTAGGTGATTTATACAGAAACAAATGTGAGATACAGGAATAAAAAGGGCCAGTCACACGTAAATGGTTTGTAATGGTTTGTCCATGCCCTGCACCTGATCAGTGCAGCCTGTCCTGTCTTCTCATTAAACTTTCACACTTTGCCCTGGGTGAGGAACTTGTGGCCAGAGCACCACAGGAAGTTGGCTACTGGGGGCTGGAGAGGTTGGGATCGAGGGGCAGCTACTGGGCACTGCCTGAGCCCAGCTGCTGGAAGGAGACACACTGCACACGTGTGTGAAAACTTCTATAAATGCACTTATATACACAGATGCTCACTAGTGCACCTCCATCCCGCTCAGCTGGAGCAGGGGGTGGGATGAGGCTGCCAGTGCTGTGGGGGAGTGCTCTGTGTGGATGGATGTACAATCTGTGTCCATGTGTATTTGCTTAATTAGGGTATATGTGCATTTGTGCATGTGCCTATTGGAAATACAAACTCAGCCTGGCTATTGCTTGGATATGAGCATGGGGCTGCAACAGCCTCACCTCTCTCAGGCTATTTTCCCACATCAATAGATACATGTATTTGTGTACATATATACATTGGTATATTTCATAGGGCTTCATGTGGAAGCACAGCATTTCTACTCATAGAATTGAGATAAGATAGATTAAAGCAGACAGGCAACAGCTGTCTCCCAAAGCATTTGCGCCTAAAAATAAATAATAGTTCCGCTTTCCTTTCAGGGATTTCACGTTTCTTGCACCTTACCTAAGCACATCTGTAATGCAGCAGGAGGTCTGGTTACAGTATTGGTTGGCATTCCTGATATACCTTGAATCAAATTAGCACAGTTATGGGTGGCAGCAGAGATCTTCAGGTTCTCCTGGTTTGATAAAAGTCTGTTTTCAGGTGCAGCTGAGCTAATGGAATGCAGATACAAGAATCAATTCCTGTTTCCTCTCTTTGCTCTTCTGCTCCTTTCTCCCCACCAAGTACATATTTTCAGGCACGGTGAACTATGTTCATTCTGCATGTCTTGTGATAACCTGCCCTTAACAGCCACCACAGATGACACCTTTTTGGATCACAGTCATCACCTGCAGACAAAGATTTGCAAAACTTGGGGCCTTGTGTGGGGTGAGGCTGTGAGGCAGCATACCAGAGAGAGAGGCATGTCCAGACTGTCTGGGTCTGTGTGGTCACAGAGCAAGGCATGGAAACAGCAAAAAGCACCACCAGATTTCAAACTGTCTGAAAGCACAGAGATCTGAGACCAGGCTGACATCAGCTGCTGGTAAAATTAAGACAGAAGGTAGCTTCATTTCTGACAGCAATTTCTGAAGCCCGGAGTGTTTTTGTAATCTGGGTTAATTCAGCTGGAGGGAATTTACTTTTAAACCAGTAGTACACAATTTTAAGAAGAATTTTTCTTCATGCAAAAGTGAGGCGTACCCTTAGCATGTTTTTAAACACAGGCTCAAAAGATGACGACAACATTGAAGGCTGACGAATGACCCTGAGCTGGGGGATGAGGAGTGGAAGTGGACAGAGTAAACAGATCTGCCATCATGCTGTGATTGGGTTAAATTCCAGTTTAGGCATATTACCCTCAGCTCCTGTTTTCCCCAGTGCAATGGGATGCCAGAAAATGGTATCACGATAATACAGCCCTTTCTAAAAAAGGCCACGCAGCCAGACTGCTGACCATATTTAGCTCTACTAAATTGCGATTGGCACCAGCAAGCCTTGGTTGTCACCCACTGACATTTTGTTCAGCCCTAAAAGTGAAAACAGTTGCCTGCACTGTTTCAAGCCATGAGAGTCACTGGGGCTCACAGATAGGAAAAGAGAAAGATAAGGCAAAGTAACAAGTTCATCATGACTTAGGATCTCAAAGCCACCACAGCCAAAAGGGTTGTTCTGAGTTTCTGAGGCAGTGAGAGGTGCCCGTGTACAGCAGCAGGGTCACAGGGGATGTCTGCAGCCAGACAGGGTGAGCACCCACCAGGGAGAAGCAGCACCTGCCCCATCTGCACCCCTGAACCTTACTGGCGTGGACGACCTGTCCGTACTCACCATCAGTATGAAATGCTCACCATGGAAGTCACCATGAAATGCTTTCATGGGTCCATGGCTGCAGTAAAACATTCCTGCTCTCCTTTGCTCCTTTGCTTCCCTAGGTTTGGCTGAGGAAGTTTGGTGCTGGGAGCCGAACCCTCAGGCTTACTCTTGGTGGCTGGTGGGACCTTTTCACTGTGCAGCAGAGGGATTGAAGCTTGGGAGTCTCCTGGGGGTCCCCAGGAGGAGGGCAGGCACATCTGCCCAGCTGCTCAAGTCAGGGCCATTCCCACTCTCTTTATGTCCGCCCTGCCTGGACAGATCAGAAACCCACCATTGCTGTCTGTGCCAGCTGCTGCATCTGGTGACAATGGGAACTGGGTGACAATTCCAACTGCAGAAATCACAAACTGGTGTGGGCACCAAGGGGGTTAAGTTGTAAAGGGCAAACCTCCATCGGAGAGCAGCAGGGAGCTGATACAACGCTGAGGAAGGGGTTTGATCTTTTCCTCTCATGCAGGGGGCATGAAGTATTATTGGTTCTGCCTCTCCACTTGTCTGTGAAGTATCACTCCAGGAGTGACAGTGTTAACAAATACAGTGGAAGAGACAGCTCTGTAAGCTGAGCTACATGGTCACATGCACAGGTTTTATTTTTAACATCCCAAAACTACTTGATGTTTCTGCCTGGGCTTGCTCTGTGTCCTTCTGTTCTCTTCTCTTTCTTTGCTTGCAGTTCTCCCTCACCCACCTCACTTCAGCCCAGCTGAGCACAACCAGGAGAGGAGTGTTTGGTACGTGCACAGGGACTCTATGATCAAGGTAAGGCTTTGTAAATAGAGTTGGAGTCTTTTTTGGACAAACCTTATGCAATGTAATGGTTACTGTAGCAAGCTATGAAAATCAAGACATCTTCAAAACAGCCTTAGTAATTAAGATGAAATAGAATAATCATGAGATGTCTTAAATGACACTCTAAAACAGAGGCAGCTGGTAACTGTGAGCACTTCTGTGACATACTACTCTAAAAAAAAAAAAAACCTCCATAATGTATTCAGTGAATTAGCTGCAGTTTGCAGCACTGTATGCAGGATTTTTAAAAACTGAGATGCTGATTTTAAGATGGGAGCTTCAGCAGCAGGTCAGATGATAAATCAAAAATTCAGTTTCTGTTATTTTCAGGAACCTCAGGGAAGACAAGGAGATAACAGTAAGGGTCAGAGGTGAGGCAAGAGCAATCTCATGGCAGAAGTACTTAAACTTAAAATCAAATGAGTTTTGTAGATTGAGACTGCAAACTTTATGTTGGCAATCTAGACTGAATGAATGATGAAGTAAGAATTACAAGAGTTAAAGGTACTACTGTACCATTTAGTCTTGTGACTGCTCAGCAATTTTAATTCATTCATCTCTTTTATTTTATTATTTAGATCTTAACCAATAGTTTTGAGATTCTTTACACTGGGCACCTTTCAGGAAAGTATGTTAATGAGATTGTTACCAGAGCATAACATAGAACCTGAGCCCAAGGAGAAAAAAACATGGTTTGGACCATTCCCCCTGCCTTTTTTTTTTTTTCTCAAACTGCAACAAAACTGGACCAATTATTTTAAAGCAGTTTTTGAACTCAAACCAAGACCAAACCCATTTCCTAGTTACCAATGCAAAGTGAAAGTTTGCTTGACTGTGTCTCTACCAAGGACAGCACAGGGACCCCGATATGTCCGAGGAGCAGCGGAGCAGCTCCATGTCACAGCCTGCTGATCTGCCTGTCTCCCACACGACTCCCCAACATGCCCAGCACAAGATGCTGATGCTGAGCTATCCTGCACAATGCCACCAGCCCAGGGCACCATTTCAGCACCTGGAATTTTTGGGTGGGTTTCTCTCAGATCAGTCATGGCTACATTGCACCAGGTAGGGAGGAGCAAGAAACATTGCTGATCCAGGTCTTTTAGTGGGGAGTGCAGTGTGGGGTTCCCACCAGCAGTGCCCTGTGTTACCTGTGCTTCACTATTCTGAAGTCTCCCTGCTCCTCTTGTAACAGCTCTGATGCATTTCACAAATCAGAAACTCCACTGAAAAGCAAATTTTGGTGCCACTTTACTGTCTGTGTGCAGCACAGATTTTCCAGGTGAGGGGTAGGCCTGATGGTGCAACAGCTTCTCTTGATCTCCATGGTCCTGCATGTCAGGTGTAGGGAGCTGAGGAGAAGCTGATGTGCTGCTGTGAGAACCTGAGCAACAGGCATTCTCTGGAAGAAAGGCAAGGAGCATAGATTGAAGTTTTTGCCCAACTGATGCACTTTACTGTGGATTTACTCAATTCCTGACATTTTAAAGCATATTTTTTTCAGTATAAACCAATTCCAGCCTGTTCAGTAACTCTGAAATAGTGGTTATTGCCGTGAAACACCACAGCCTCATCCAGATGATCCCCAGGTAGAAAATACAGGCAGTAGCTCCCTAATTGTCACAGCTTCATCCTTCCATTGTTGGGCTTATCCAAAAAGTCAGTTGTTTCACAGAAAACCTTACCTCTCCTCACATCTTATACTAAGGATCTGAAGTTCACCAGGATTGCCCTGGAATCAAAGTGCCCCTATAAAATCCATGTGAACTTGTTCAAGGTCACCTCAAAAGTAGGTCTTGCTCATGCTCGCTGGAATGTTATTGGTGTAATTGATGAAGATTTCATCTACACCTTTAATTGTCCCTTTCCACCTACCCTGAGCCATACCATGCTCACCGCCTGCCTCCTTTAAAGCTTGGCTGGCAACTTGTGTGTGCAAGATCAGCCTGAATGGCAACTGCAGAGCAGAAGTGCCATGAAGGACAGTGACCCACTGTGCCGCGTGGCAAGGGGGTCACTCAAGCTGTACTGTCCCTGCTGTAGGTGTTGAGGTGTGGAGTGTGAATTATTTAGAGGTCCCCGTGATTCCAGGTGGTGGCATTCTTGGATTTGCTTTTTATTTTGTATCTAAGGAGAGGACTCAAGAAAACTTGGGCTCCTGAGATTCATGTACAAATGCAGTACAGTATGCTTTCCAATGGTATCTTGATTTTGTCCTCGACTCTAAGAAATAAAAATATCCGTTTTGCAAAAGGAGACCAAAGCCTAATTTCTTGGCAAGGTTGTTAAGCAAGCAGTGATTGAGGAAGAGCAGTGCATGAACAGAAAAGAAAATCACTAGTTTAAGAAGACTTACTTGGTGTCCTAGAAAATGTGATTCTACAGCTGGCTCTGCCAGGGTTTTTGTGCAGGAGGCATGCAGCTGCAAGGGAAACGTCAGAACCTGAGCATCTCTATGCTTGGCACATATATTTACATATGAGTATAAAATACTATATTTAATTCTATATATTTTCATCTTTTTAAACTTTAATTCTACATCTGCCAAATAGCAGCAGTAGTATTTTTCAACCTCAAGTGCACCTCCAGTACTGCAGAGATAAATTCATTGTTGTGAACACAATCAGGTCTAAGATAGGGAATATACTGAAATGAAAATTCTTATACTGTAAGAAAATTAATAACTGTATTACCCTCAAGATTTCAGTATGATAAAGATGAGATAAACACTATATACTAGATAAGAAGGATTAAAAGAAATCGAGAACATTGCCTAACTGCCCTATACATTTCCCCAAAAGTACTCACATTCCTTCTGTTTTAACATTATCTATAACTTCAGCGTTCTTGGCTCCAGCATTTGGATGTGAACTTTCATGAGATTTTTTTTTAGGAGCTCGTTATCATGTTGTAAAATTTAGAAAGATTGCTTTATGTTCATTTGCCATCTCATCTCAGAGGCACTCTTTAGGGTCCTTATCTGGGTTTCTGGTGGTCCTTTTTGATGTTTCTTCAAACTGGGAGGTATCCCTTGATTCTGTGCAGAGAGCTAAGGTACACTGTATGACCTTAGCATGTCAAATGATCAGTCACATGTAGCACATGCCAAATGAGAAAACACTTGTATTATTTTGGCTCACTGACTGCAACTTAATTAAATATATATCTCCTGAAAATAAATTTTAATTGGTTTATAAACTGTACATTATTATCACTGAATAGGTCCACTCCAGACACAGATGTAGCTGCAGTTAAAATAGCAACTGTGTATTTTTAAACATTACTTGATTTGCTGTCACTATGGTCTAAAAATAAAGATTTGCCAAAGTGGACAGACTGTAATGTGCATTCTTTCTTTACACAGTAGCTTGAACATGATTGAAGTAATCCTTTCTGGTTGTTTATTTTTTTTCTTTTTTTGTTTCCTTACCCAGACCTTGAGAAATTTTGCAAGTTGCAGGGAGTTGAGAAGTGTACATGTTTAGAGAAATGTTTTGTCACCTGACATATCTGTGCATCACCTGCCTCTGGATGTTGTGCATCAAACCTACTGAAGAAAAATTTGTAAACTTTCTGCTGAGTGTTTTGAAAGTTTGTAGTTTGTGTACTTGCAATAATACCATCAACTAAACCACAGAGCTAACTAAATTATCAATTAAAATACAGAGCTCCTGATTACTGGCATGTTAGAATAGAAGAAGCATTCAAACCCTGATAAATATCAGAAAAAAACTCTCTGTCCCTTCTTCCTGTCCTCTATGTTCACAGATTTGACAATGAGAAGAGAGGCATAGATATCTTTTGTCTGAAAAGAACAGCATATACAAGTTAGAGATGAGGTAAACTAGACTAAAAAATGCCTGAATAATGAGGAAGACTGATTCTGCATCTGACTGCTGTGATATGGTCACTTTTCGTAAACAAAGCATGCATTTTCTTTCTCTACATATGATTTGGATGGGGTGTATTTCAGCATACAGCAATGTGAAAGCAGGCTCCTCTCCAGAAATTTTGCCATCCCTTCCTGTGTTTTGGAGAACAATAAGGCCTATGCCTCTGATGTAGTTGTGGGGGTTTTTTATCAATTATTTCTCCCCAAGAGTTACTTTTGCAGTGGAAAGTATTGTTCACACAGTCGTGTTTTTATGCAGTGTAATGTACCCAGCCTTCCTCTGACCTTATGCAAGTCATGGCTGGGACTATTTTTAGAGATTATATTTGCAGCAAAATGCTACAAGAATGAGAGCCGCAAGGATGCCGCCAATATGAAATAAATCCATCTGTACCTCCTGCTTCTCTGAGCTGCATAAAAGTAGATGTAACTAAACAGCCTAAAGCAGGACAGGTGCCACCCCAAACCACATATATTTAAGGACTCGGTGTGGCTGAGGCCACTCTGGCCAGCACCCTGGTGTCATCTCTGTGCAGAAGCCAGAGCTTCCCAAGGCAAGGCAGGGGTGTTATAATGGGAAGTCACAAAGTTTTATTTTCTGCCTTGCTGTCTTGAGCTCTTTCCCTGCAAAGGTGAAGGTACCTGAGTCTTATACTTGAGAGTGTAAGTTTGTCTCTGAGTAAAGGGACCACCAAGGCTGTGTTCCTTTACTCTGCAGGGCCGAGCGGGAATGGGGTTGATTCATTAGGAGGTGTAAGCAGGTATTGATCAGCCTTGGAAATTGCAAAAGATGGAACAAAGTTGTGTTGAGCAATTAATGCACATCAAATTTTCAAATATGAGTGTTGTTTTCAAATATGAGTGCAGGGACCCACAAGCATTGCCTTTCCCAGGTGTCTTTCCTTCTCCGGTGTTGTTCATGACTTCCACTGCCAGGGTGTAAAAGGGTGAAAGACAGAAAGTTAAGAAAATACCTTCAAGAAAGAGAGAGGAAGCTCTTCACATAGCATCTCTTCCCCGGGAGCCTGAGCCCACTTCTTCTGCAGCACAGCTCTCCTCCGGGCTAGGTCACTTCAGCCTGGGGTTGCAAAAGAAAACACATCTAGGTAAACACAACCATGTTTTCTTTAACTCTAGGAAAAATAAAATAAAATCTAAATTATTTTACTACCAGTATCTGTCTTTTCTCAAAGCCAAGTGAGAGTCTACTGGACCTATGGTAGTTCTTCCTGCATGAAATGTGTGGTGGGAAGATTTGTCAAAAATCTTTTTCCTATTTTCACATAAGAAAGAGAAGCACCCTGGGTCCTGTTTGGAAACAAATCTTGAGTTCCTCCTTATCATTAGCTTTATTCCTTCCACAAAGATTCCCAGTGATTCCAGAACCAGGCTGGAATGCAGCTCCTATAGTAAGGAGCTGGAAGTCAAAAGTTGGGAGGTTGCTACTTGCAGCAGCTCTTATTTGGGCCAAGTTACAGATACCAGTTGAAGATATCCAGGGAAGTAGCTCCAAGTTATGACTGAGCAGCCTTTAGTTCTGTAATCCAGCAACTGAAGTGTAAGGGTAAATCAGGAAAGCAGAGTAAAGAAGGCCAAGGAGATTAGGTCTTACCCAGGATGTTTTCCACACTAGGAACTGGGATCCTGAAGATAATCCTCACTCTTGACCTTGCTGGTATAGAGCAAAGGGAGGTTCATTTGTGCAACATTCATGTCTTTGTGGGGAAATGAGAAGATGCCTAGGCCAAATCTAGAGAGGAATAAGAAATGTCATTTTTCCCACTCAGTCCTGAGGAAATAGGATGCTCTTTCACTGTGCCCCTGGCAGTCTTGATTTCAGCAGCCTGGTGAAATATTGGGACAAAAAACAGCTCATACCCTGGCTGCCTGGGCTAAGGAGTAAAGACCTGATCTGTATCTGTGCTGCTACCAGGCCATGCTGTACTGTGGGGATCAGAGGTGGTACACGACTGTATGGAGCTGGCAGTCTCGCTTTCTCACAGCCTTATTCCTGCTAGAGGTGCACATTAGCACCTCATGTGTGGAAGCCAAGTATGGGCATGGAGGGTCTGTGGCCGTCCTCGCTCCTTCAGGCAATAACTCTTGTCTTCTTGTCTTTGCCATACACAGCACCGGGCCCAGAAAGCTCCCCCTGGGCAACACAGGCACTGTGAGCGATGTTTCAGCCGGCACTGCCGCGCACCCATTGAGATCTCCGTGTCCTGCATGGTGATCAGCTGCCACCTCCACTGCGGGGCCACCTTCCACATGTGCAAGGAGGAGGAGCACAAACTGCTCTGCCCCTTGGAGCAGGTGTCCTGCCTCAACTCAGCCTATGGCTGCCCTTTCTCCATGGCCCGCTTTAAGCTGGGGAAACACCTCCAGGTCTGTCCAGCCAGTGTTGTCTGCTGCTCGATGGAGTGGAATCGCTGGCCAAATGTGGATTCAGACACAACCCTGCACAAGAATATTATGAAAGAGACCTTGAGCGAAGAATGCCTGGACACAGCTTTGGCACTCAGAGACCAGAAGATACTTTTCAGGACTTTGAAAATAGCTGAATTATTTCCAGAGTGGAGGAAAAAGGATGAACTGGAAGACCTATTGGATCAAGCCGTGGGTGGTGAAGCAGGTGCTGTGGGAGGAGCTGCCTGTGGTTCCCAAGAGGGCAATGACCAGTCTGAGCTCAGCCAACGCGAGCGGGAAGATTTGGCGAAGGACAAAGAGGGAATGGATCTGGGGAGTTACAAAACCTGGGAGAACATTTTCAGCAAAGAGCTTCTGGCTTGCCAGGTAACGGGCTCAGCAACCAGCAAAGGACAAAAGACAGAGGAGGCTTCCAAGAAAACAGCATCAGCCCCTCATGCTGCCGGCTCCACAGAGAAGGCAAAGGAAGGACCTGATGGTGCAGCAGAGGGAAAGAGCCAAAAGTCTGAACAAGTACCACCAAGTAGAGAACTGAATGGACTGGCTCCCTGGCAAGAAGGGGTCCTGGAGAGGCTGAAGAAGGAAGTTGGTGTAGCTGATTACAACATGTATCTGGTACATCACGGGGGAATGCTCATCCGCTTTGGCCAGATGGCTGCTTGCACTCCCAGAGAAAAAGATTTTGTCTATGGGAACTTGGAAGCCCAGGAGGTGAAGACTGTCTACACCTTCAAAGTGCCAGTTAGTTACTGTGGCAAAAGAGCACGACTAGGAGATGCACTGGGCCACAAGATGCCAACTTCAGACAAGTCAGTGGATACCTCAGAACTGGGAATAAACGTAGAAGATCTACCTAAGACAAACATAGTTGAAGCCACACTGCTGTGTGCTCTGGAAAAAGAGCTGAAAGGCCATGAGATTTCTGAAGCAAGAGGTATCGACGGACTCTTTGTGGATTTTGCAACACAGACATACAGCTTTCCTTTGGAGCCCTTCTCCTCCAGTGCAGTTCTAGCAGATATTCTGGATGAAAACAGCCCACCAGAACTGCACATGGAGCTCTACACTGAATGTGTAACCAGAAGACACAACAAAAGCAGTTCAGCTTTCACGTTCACTTGCAGTCATTTCTTTAGGAGGGACGAGTTCCCATTCCACTTCAAGAATGTGCACGCTGATATCCAGTCATGTCTGGATGGATGGTTCCAGCACCGCTGCCCACTGGCCTACTTGGGATGTCCTTTTGTTCAAAATCACTTCCGCCCCGAGGGACTTAAGGCCAAGGTTATTTACAGCAAGCCTCTCAAGACATTTGCTATTAAGCCAGAGGTGGACACCCTTCTTGCTAAACCGGAAAAGTACAATTCCACAGTGGATAGTCGAGGGAGACACAAGGACTTGCTGAGCAGCCTCCCGGTGGAAGTGCTCAAGTACATTGCGGGATTTCTGGACAGCTTCAGTTTATCTCAGCTATCACAAGTG
This sequence comes from Machaerirhynchus nigripectus, assembly GCA_013397975.1. NCBI lineage: Eukaryota > Metazoa > Chordata > Aves > Passeriformes > Dicruridae > Machaerirhynchus > Machaerirhynchus nigripectus. The sequence continues at coordinate 11,577 of VZRQ01000346.1, forward strand.
TCAGGGCTCATGAGGGACATCTGTGCCACTCTTCTTCAGGAGAGGGGAATGGTCCTGCTGGTGTGGGAGAAGAAAAGATATTCCCATGGTGGTACTTCATGGAAAGCTCGCAAAAAGGCAAGTGACTGTGACACTGGGAAAAAGAGTCATGAGTCCTCTTCATATAAAACATGGGAATGACAAGAAAAGCTGCATTGAAACATGCAGACGTGGAGAAGGTTCATGAATTTGCACAGAGGTTTGTTGTCAGGGGCCAGGGCCATAGAGTGCAGTACATCTACCGAAAGGATGAAGGTGTAACTAGACATTTTCTGACTAGCTGAAAGTCCCCACCCAAGCTCATCTTGGGTAACCCATTTGCATGTGCACCATTTCTAGGCACTGAGAACTAAGAATTCCTGATATTTAAGCATTACACGTGGATTTTTAAAGAACTTGAAATTCATATTTTTTTGTTGCTGTTCTTTAAAAGTCAATCTATGGTAAGGCAAAATGCTTTAGAATGCCAGAAAGGTAAAGAGCAAGGAAACATGTCTGTGAAAAGAGCTCAGGCATTCACATCAAGCTCCAAGGGCTTTCATAATTAGTTTTCATAGGATTACTATGAGTGAGGAAGCAGCTTGGGGATAGAAAACTGCCTTCTGCAAAGCTGGTCTCCCACTGTTTGTGCTGTAAAATTACCACCCTTATTGGCTGTTTAGGTTGTTTAGAAGGAAATATGTAGACACATCTTAGTCTAAGTCCTAGTTGAACATTAGTTATTACAGGGATTTTTTTAGCTGATAGTCCTGCAGCTGCTCTAACATAGAACCACAGAGTCATAGAATCATTTAAAGTTGGAAAAGACTTTTAAGATCAATGAGTCCAACCATTAACCCAACACTGACAAGTCCACTGTTAAATAAAATGTTCGGAAAAGTAGCATGAGACTTCAGCCTAACCAAGCAGGCAAGACAGAGATCTAGGAACAAAGAATTTAGAGATCTAGGAAAGACTCCTGGAGATTATCTAAGGACCCGGCTTTCAAGCAGAGCTGTGAAGATTGAAGATGTCTACCTATTGACAACTATAAAATTGAAGCTTACCAGTTAATGACTTCTTATTAAGATAAAGCACTCTCTGTTAAGAAAAAACATGAGACGTGGTGAATTCAAAATCTGTGTAACAAAGTCTGGTGGGTGCAGGTTGAATTAGCCTAATCCAAACCAGGAATTAGCCACTGAAATAATTTACTGGAGGATGTGGCTTCCATCAGTAAAAGGAAGACATTCCAGCTGCCCAATCATACAACAAATAACTTCAGTTATCGTAGCTCAATTTCAAACCAGCAGCATTGAATTTAAGGACTGTCTAACCCTTTTCATTTTAGCTCTCTGTACTGGCCACACAGGGATCTTGTTTCCAATGCACAGACTCTGCTTGAAAACATTGTTTGTAATTATTCAGAATTTCTTTACTAGTGTGTGTAATAGCTATGATTACTTAGGACTAGGAGAGGGTCAGGCAATCTTAAGCAAGGAAGAAACATTTTTAGGGAGAAGAAATCTACTCTAACTAAAAATTAATTTGATTTAATGGTATACAGCAAATATTAAAGTCACGTAATCACAGTCATATTACTACATGATAGTATATTACTAAATGGTGCATGATATCACTGCAAACAGAATCAGAAAAGTTTAACAGCACATTTATATTTTCTATGAGCTTGTATGTCCTCTAGTAAAAACTTCAACCTTAGATTTCCCAGACTTTTCTGGGGTGGGGGGAATAACAGCAGTGTTGTAATGTTAGTTGCTTTGTAGTTGCCAATAGATGCTTTGGAAGGTCTTTATGAAGTCATATTTCTTTGAGATACAAAGGCATGCTGTGGTCACTTTGCTTTACAAACATCTTGTGTGTGATGGAGTTTTCTGTAGAGGTGCAGTGGTCAGGTGTCCTGAATTTCCTCATTCCCTGCTCTGGATTGACACCAAACTGTAGGATACTTCCCCATTAAAAATGGCAGGTGATAACTAAAGCAGCAAAACCAGCAAGTACGAGGTACATAACAGTACAGACCCCATTTTCACTTGCTGTGCCAGCCCTGCACAATCAGATGTTCATTAGAGAGTCCAGAGTGAGTAATGCACACCCACTGCAAGCACAGACAGGTATTTAAAATCCTCATTTTCTCTCCCCAATTCCTTTCCCCTCTCTTGCATTAGATCTGGCAGTTCAGCAGCCTGTTCTCCAGAGTTCACAACTGGCAGCGCAGCACCGTCCCGAGCATGTCGGAGCACCTGAGGAATTGTCCCTTCTACCAGGTGGAGCACAGGACAGACCCTGTGCTGCTGACAGGCATGAGCGAATCTCGGGAGCAGACTCGAAAGACTTTGGTCTCTACTTTCAAGCACAGAGTCTGAACAACTTGCTTCCCCTCTGCCATGCTCCCTTCAGGGCTCATGAGATGAAGATTTGGGAATTCAGGTGTAAAGATTGTTGCTTCCAACTCTCCCTTGGATGTACAAAATTGGCTTCTCCCCAGCTGCATTTGAAACATCTGCATTTTATTTTTCCTGCATTAATTTGTTAAAACTTCATCCACTGCTTACTAACATCACATGCTATCTGTTTATGTTTCTGTTCCTGGTTTAATACAGCATCTTGAAGAAAGCAATGAGGATCTTTTTTGAAAACAGCGTTTCCACATCCTTGAAGGTAGGCTGCTGCTCCTGTACCATGTGCCTGAGAGAAGTGAGAGCAGTTAATGTACTTAGCTCAGATAGGTCTGAAACACCTTGGTTTTGTCTGGAAAGCCAAGTTCTTGGAGCACAAGTAGATGCCTTCCTGCCTGGCAGACCTAGGGACTGCTAACCTGCTCTGAGACGTGGGCAAAAGAAAAGGACATCCCAAAATTACTTGATTGCTTGATTACTTGAATTAATTAGAACTCCAGTGAGAACTTGGGAATTCACTGCACAGCCACAGACCATCATTTAGGACCCTGACTCAGGCAAGCACACCTAGTTGAGTGCAAGCCTAAAGCTGAGCTCATGGGAGCATTCAAACCAAACCAAACCAAACCAAAGCAAACCAAACAAACTTGATCTTTTTTAGAAGTAACCAAGTAGCAAACAATTTTAGAGACTCCATTGACTTTTTATATTTTAAGGTAACAACTTTTGGTGTTTTATCTGAAAATTCATTAAAGCCATTAAAGAATATTTGAAGTAGTTTTTAGAATGCCTTACCAACTCACTTTTGCAGTTGTAAATTGCAAATTCTAATTGTGAGCAGTTGGAAACAAGATGTCAAAGAAATAATATTCTTTTTCATAAAAGAAAAGTAATTCAGCAACCCATTCAGTAACAGTATGGATAATGTTTGCTTCAGTTAAATGGGCTGGAGCATAGAATCTTTTTTTACAGAGCAGAAAAGTGATTAGGATTTGGTTTATGTTTTAATAAATACACTAACTGAAACCAGAACAGGCTTGCTGAGGCAACAGATGAGAGAAAACAGGCATGTTACCAGCAGTGTCTGTCTCATTACACTCTTTGAACCCATTTCAGTGGTGCTAGTCAGAAATGCCATGGATGTGGTGGTGGGTGAGATTCCTCTGAAATGGCCATAAATTTATTTGTCAGCTTAGGACATTTTCCAGCCACTGCACAGCCACAGGGTGCTGACTCACCCCCTTTCTTTTTTAAGCTTGTAGCCAGAAGTGTGAGCTCAGGACTGAGGTCTGGCTTTCATCTCTCTGTCTCGGGCAGGAGAACCTTGCTGGGAGCCAGGATATTTGCTGGCCTGGACCTCTGCTCTTCTCACCTGGGCTGGCCAGGTGAAAACTGGCTCGGGCAGATGGATACATGCCACACTTGCCATCCTCGATCTCGGCACAGACCTGGGATGAGGTGGCCATGCAAGAAGAGGTTGCTGATGAACCTGAGCTGAGAGCTTGGTAATCAAAGGCGTGAATTGGGTGGTGACCAAAACCACCCTGAGTGCAGCTCAGCCTTGTCTGCACTTGCAGTTTAAGTAGTCCCTGTGATATTTTTAACCATATGAGGATGTTTTTTGTCTCCAGACACGCACCCTCAGGAGCATACTGTCTGAGCTGTGAGGACAGTGGAATGGTCCTGGGAACAGGAGAAGCACCCCTTCTTTTTTTTTTTTTTTAATGCTACTCTGTTTTCTGCTCCTAGAGATCCTTCTGGGAAGTCTCATAATGCTTTAGACATGAAAATAAACTTCTCTGCACAGGTATCCTGCAGAAAACACAAGTAACATCCCAGGTTTATGAAGAGGAAACTGGAGGAAATGAACACAGGGAACCTAAGCTCGGCCAGGAGCAGTTAGACCCAGATGCTCTGATCCTTCATCCTGAGACTTAAGCCACTGCACAAAAACAAACTGGCCATCCTCTAAAGCTGCTTACAAAAACTCACCTGTCCTCAAAACATTTCATATAACATGAGCTGCTCAATATTATCACCTTGTATTACCCAGCAAAGTTGACAGATGTGAAAGCATAGAGCCAGAATTCCTAGACTTCATAGGCCTCTAGGAATTCCTAAGAGACCTAGAATTCCTAGGTCTCTACACCAGGGCCATATTCTACACTTATCCTGTACCTGATTTTGAAAGATGCTGAGCATGTAACTGTAGCTGCAGACCACAGTATCTGCAAATGCATGTCCAAAAACTGGGTGCCAGTATCTATGCTGGGTACTTGAAAATGCAGCCACTTAATTTTATGGATAATTTGGGGAGGGCAGAAAAAAGGTTGCTTAAGTAATAAGGTCTCAGAGTAAGTCAGTGTTCAAGGCTGGCAGGAGACCATGAAAAATTTCAGCCCATGAACAATCTCTCACATGATCAGCCACTTAGCTGCTGTAAACTGTGTGGCTGCCCTGAAATTTTGGCCTATGTTAGGTGTGAATTTGGCTCATTTTTCCTTTAGTGTCAGCTTCACCAGCACCACTGCTATTCTGCTCCTGGCTTCCTTCGGGCACTTCCAGAGGATTTTGTTCTTGTCTCTCCCTGCTCCTGGAGATGGCATGACTTCAGTTCCAGCCTTAGTGCAATAGATCCTGCTCCTTCCCTGCACAGGAGGTGCCTGAGTCAGACTTCAAGGGGATGCAACCTTTGGAAATACGATGGTCGATGGTGCAGGTCAGAGTTGGGAATATTGCAACCTCTTGGCTGGGAGCAGCCAGGGTGTGCATAGAACATCCAGGAGACTGGATCATTTTCCTCCTGGTATTCCTACAGAGCATGCTGGAGAGACACAGAGTGTTCATTCACAGAGAGACATATTAGCTCCTGTGAATATATAGGTGTATTTCTGTAAACTGTAAGTAACCTTCAGCACATCCAGTGAAAGCTGAAAATCCACAGCCATCTTCAGGTTAGTCTGCTTAACCTGACCTGGGAGAGGCAAAGCTGTACAGGGAAGGGAAGATTACCCTTCCATCTCTGCATACCCACCTGGCCAATGTCAGCAGGGAGCTGCTTCTCACTTATCTCACCCTTACCAGGAGTGGAGAGCTGTGGGCCGGTGTCAGATGCAGCTTTATTAATCTAAGGGTCATGCCAAGCCAGCTCAGTGTTGATGGTCCTGCCCATTAGCAGAGTCAGCAGAAGATTTAGGAGCTGGAAGGAACTGAATTTTCCTGCCCTGTGTATCTTGGTGAGCACAATGCTGGCTTATTTAAAAGGTGAGAGGTTTCAGTTTAGGTTCAGCAAGTCCTTAGCTCCTGGTTTAAGTTTTTAATTTGGCCAATAAAACTTTGGCTAAATTTCAGCTTGAGGAATTTGATTAGAAGAAACTGAGCATTTAGTGTTTTTCAAAATAGTCTATTGTTTTGGCAGGTTCTGAACTGGAAAAGGGGATCCAATTCCAGCAGAGCACTGTGGTTTTTCTCAGTCCAGCCCCCACACTCTGGATCTTCATGACTTTGATCTTGTTTGTGCTGTCCACAAGTCCTTTGAGGGGCAAGAGCAATACTCCACACACTCCAAGCTGATGTATTTTGCAGCATTTCCTCTCACTGGAAAAGTGGAAGTGAAATGAAGGCATCGTGGAACTCAGAAAGGTCAGAGCAGGGCAAAAATACTGAGGACAAGAGAAGACAGGAAACAGAAAAGGTAATGAGTTTGGATAGAGAGACCTGCCTCTTTGTAGGTGTTGTGAGGAGAGGCAAGAGGAGACAGGCAAAAGGGCACAGGAATGAAAGGAGTTGGGATGTGCTGCCAAAACCAGAGGTTTTCTGGATAAGGGCATTTCCATGAGAAAGACTCTGGAAATTCCCAGTTGGTGCTCTAGAGTAACATGAGGCAGATGATAATTTTTAGGGGGTGAAAGGGCAAGTGACCTTCTGATGTATGTCCTAAGTCTGGGTTGAAGGAAGGAATTTTTTGATGGACCTCCAACTCCCGAAACTGAGTGAGCACAGATAAGGTGAAGTTTATCTGAACAGTGCCTGTTATTTTGTGAAACTCTGTAACTCCTTGTTGCTTTCTTAAGAATAAAAATTATTATGGTTTTAAAAAAATCCATCAAAATTCAGGTCCTAGCTTGTTTTCTTAGTTTCATGACATTAATGTATGTTTTGCCTTCAAATGAGGTATGGTAGTTCCTGTACCCTCATATTCCTTACACTCTGTCCTCTGCTCTGCTCTTCACTATTACTATTAGACTATTACTTATATATGTTTTATATTTATTTAATGTGAACAAATATTTTTAGGTGTGACCCCATCTTCTTTGCACAGCCGCTTTCTCCTTCCTGGTTCAGTTACTTACTTACATGAAAAACTCTCTCTTCTTTTAAAAATCCATTTTCCAGATTGATGCTGCATTATATCTCCAGACACTTGAAGAAAATTTTTCTCCTTACCCTTCACTTTGTGGCTGTTCATCCAGGTAGCTACAGAGGGGCTTTTGCTTCTTTACATTGCATGTTCCAGAGACACTGCACATCTCTGTCAGAAATTCTGATATCTTTCCCATACAGTTTCCTTATCACTGCAGTCCACACTGAAGAGTCTCAAATTCCTTGGGGTTTAATTTCTTTTGAAACAAAGCATGCATATGCAGTGCAGGCTTATTCTTAATTATATTCCCTCTGAATTTATATGTAAGGAAATTATGATCACACGCTCCAAATTTATTTTTGATGGCCACCTGCTCTATGACTTAATTGCTATTTACAACTAACAAATCTTTTGTAGGTTCAGTGATGGTTTCATGAAGGAATTTGTCACGTCATGCTGAGAATTATAGGCCTGAGGCCCATTATGATGATGAGAGATGATTCACTGGTCCATAACTCTGCAGTTAGTTTCCCCATGGCAGCAGAGTTCTTACTGGGGTTTGTCTCTTTTCATATTTGCTCTCTCCCTACATGTCCAGGTATGAACTCAAGCAATTCATGGCTGACACTGAGCTGCACCAGAGAAAAGCCTCTTTCAGCTTTCTGAGTTCCATCTAAACAACCTGTAACATCATACATGTGATACTAATGAACTGGTTTTATTTTCCTTTCTACCAGTCCTGAACAGCAGAATTTTTAATACCAGAGATGACTGTTATGCTCCCATGTTCCTGGTACTTGCATGATACCTAGTTTACACCCTCTATTGTTTCCTACCGATATTTGGAAGATGGTTACAAAGATAATGGAGCCAAGGTCTTCTCAATAGTAGCAGGTGATGTAACAAGAGGCAGTGGCAACAAGCTGAAACTTGGTAGGTTCTGGCTGAACTTCAGGGATGACTTTTTACCAGAAGGGTAAAAAAGCAGCGCTGGAGCAGGTCCCCAGAAAGGTGGCAGTATCTCCACTCTTGGAGGGTTTCCAGATTTAATTGGACGAAATTATGGTGACCTGACTGAGTCAGAGGTTGGATCAGGGACCTCTAGAGGTCTCTGATTCCACAGCATCACTTGAGATTCCCTGCAGTGCACAGGCATCTGCCACTCTGGCCTCACCTGCTTCTCTTAGCTGAACTAGATTGTCCTTAGGCTACTGCTATTGTCTGCTGCTGCTTCTCTCGTCACAATGAGTGTATTCTTTCCCCTTGTTGTCTAGGCCTCTGCTCATTGATACCTCCTTATCAGTCATCACATAGTCATTTAACAGGTTTTCATCTCCCTGAGTAGGAAAACGAATACACAGCTCTTTCCCAGCAGCTGTAGCACCACTGAATGGCTCCCTTGAACTCAATGCCTTCATGATAAAGCTCTGCTGTGTTGGAATATGTGGGTCCCTCTGAGAGCACAGATAATGCTGGATACTAACATGTAGGGCCAGGGGAGCACAAGTGAGTGCATGTCAGACTGGCAGGGACTCACAGGGTGTGCTGGTTGATGTGTGATCTTACCTGGGAGAGGCAGTAGGAGTGCCAGGCAGAGAAGCTGGCCGTGTCTGACAGCTCATGGCTCCTAAGCATGGCTTCTGCAGGAAGAGTTAATATTCCTTGTGAGGCTTTTCCAAGAAGGACTGAAGTGGGGAGTGAGAATGGGACTGGAATGCAAAGGGTAAGTCTGTATCCAGACCCCGTGCCTGGCCAGGACAAGCTGGGTGTCAGGAGGCTGTACTGGGAGAGCTGTGGCCAGGGGTTATCATGGTTTCCTGCAGGTGTGTATCTGTGATTTCAGCTGGCCACAGCAAGGGTGAGTTCTGTAACTGTGAGGAGAGGAAACAGAGCAGCAGAGAAGCAGCCAACTTCTCTCCGTGTGTTTGAAAGACAGGGAAAAGGCAGTAGTTAAAGACCATCAGAGCTCATCATCAGAGCTTGCTTTTTCCCCAGTGATGTTTCTTCCCGCAAAGGCCGGGCTGAATTGGCAGCACTACACTCCCACTGGGCTAAAGGGGAGCTGGAGCTGGTTCATGCCACTGCAGAGCAACCATCTCCTTTCCAGTTGAAGAAGGTTTTGCACAGGAAAAACAAACAAAACAAACCAACCAAACAAAAACAAACAACCCACCAACCCACAAAAAAACACCAAAAAAACCAGAAAAGAAAAGAAAAGAAAAGAAAGAAAGAAAGAAAGAAAGAAAGAAAGAAAGAAAGAAAGAAAGAAAGAAAGAAAGAAAGAAAGAAAGAAAGAAAGAAAGAAAGAAAGAAAGAAAGAAAGAAAGAAAGAAAGAAAGAAAAAGAAAGAAAGAAAACCAGCTTCAGCCTCCAAGTCTTTCACAAAGATGAAGTAGTCTGAAAAGCAAGTATGCAGAGAGGTGACTGCTTTCAGAGGCTGCAGGTTGGGAACAGCTCCTCCACCCCAACAGTTGTGCCTCATTTCCCTGCTGCCTCCAGGCCCCCAAGCTTGGTGCAGGAAGAGTTAATGGGTTTAAATGTAGGCATTTTTTCTCTTCAGCTTTGTCAGAGTGAAAGTGAAGCAGCTCTGGTAGCCAGTGTGGGGCTTCTCCTGCACTCCCACCCCTTCAGTGAAGGTCATCCAGTGAAAATAGGGTCCTCCTAAAGGTGAACGCTCTTCCAGAGAGGAAAATGGTGCAGGGTCAGAGGGCTCCCCCTGGCAGTCAGAATCCATCCCACACACAGAATCCCTGCTGTGTATGGTCTAGGATGGGGAGGAGGTGGACCCTGAGATCCCCACACACCACTTCCAGCAGGCTGGTGAGGGCCCCTGCTGTACGTCCTGGTTCATGGTCATTCTGTGGCTCTCCAGCAGGGTCAGCATTGCCCTGCTGCTCAGAGAACCCTGCTGCAGCAGTCAAGGAGGGAACATTGCAAACAACAGGTGACCAGGTGGCCAAAAGTCCATGTGGATGTATCAAAGCTGCTGGGAAGTGTGGACCCAAGACTTGGCTGCAAGGACTGAGCCTGGGAGACAAGAGATGTAACATTTGTTTGTGTGTCCACCTCACTGCACCAGGCCCAGCAACCACACAGCTGTGTATGGCCAGTGAAGAAGGGAAGTGCCCAGGGACAACAAGAGTCCCCTGTCCTCAGGCACTGAAACTGCCCTGCACGCTAATCCCACCACTCCCAACACTCATCGTCATCTTCTTTCCCTTGTGGACAGACTTTTGTACTGTGCTATCAATAAATCAATTCCCTGTTTACGTCCTCCAGAGCTTCCAAGGGTTCATGTCATTCCAGCAGTGGCATCATTCGAGGGAGATGTGATGCCCAGTCTGACCTGCCACAACACAGAAATCCCTCTCCCAAACACACATTTCTCCAGCCACCGGCAAAGCTGAGATGGCACCTCCAGCATCACTTCCTGCCTCAGCATCAGCTCAGTCCCAACACAGGCACCAGCCACCTACTGCTGCCCTGGCAGAGCCCATCTCTGTGAGTGCCCATCTCAAGCACCAGGTAGGTGTCAGGGGCAGAGGGATGAGTTCTTCATCCTGCCCAGACTTCCTCACACCTCATCTACCCACCACAGGGATCAAAAGCTCCATGTCACTCCACATCTTCCTGGTTCCCCATGCTTTTTTTCTGGTGTCCTCTCATACCCATTCCCTCTGTCCTCCTCTTCACTTTCACTTCTTCAGCTTTGATTTGACTCCCAGAGGTTCTGAGGGAGCAAACATCTCATTTCCTTCAGGGGAAAAGAGATTTTATGACTGAAGGTGAAGCAACAGAGCAAAAGTCTGTAGCGAGTGGGCTGGACCCCGGTGGACAGGCACAAGAGAACAGCCATGCCCCACGGAGTTAGACACACAGCTGGACCCAATGTTCATCTGGAGGCTGATGCCACTAGAGAACTATGGCAAAAAATGCTTCCCCCTGTTGGACCTGCTGGGGTTTGCACTCTCCTTGCTGTTGTGAGGTTGCTCCCGTGTCTCCTCCTGACCCAGCAGGGAAAAGCAAGCCATACCTGCAGTTTAATGAGTTATGACACATCAGTGCAGCCAGTATAACTGGCCCTGGGTCTGTGTGGCTTTGGCTCACTTGTTTCCTGTCACATGTGTGTGCCCGACAAGAGCACACTCGGTCAGCGGCTGGGGAACACGGTTGTTCAGCTGTGATAACTCGCTGGCCACTCAGCTGCTCTAGGCAGCACAACATCACTGATCCTTCTCTTCCTCTGCAGAGCAAGGGAGATCTCAAGGTTAGGTGGGGGATGTTACTGCTGCTGTTATCTTCATTGCTGACCTCTTCATTGTGCTCAGCAGAAGAGCAGGTGGGAGTTTAAAATGCTGAGCCACTTCCCTTGTGGTCGAGATGCAGAGAAGAGCACCTGCCTCTCCCCTGCACTGCTGCTTAGGAGAGATGGAGGTCAGGATATCCCAGGATCCTGCAGGTAGAGGCTGGGAGTGGATGAGCTGGAGACTCATTTCTGGTGGAAGGCAGCATGAGGCGATGTTTTGCATTGCTTTGGTCTTGCTGCATCTTACTTCTTTGTTTCTCTCTCCTTTTCAGGTAAACCAAAGCCTCAGCAATTTCTAAGGGCTTCAGAATAGAGGACACCTTTGTGCCACTTACCTGCAGTCCTTTGCCTCCTGTCCCTTGACACATCCTGCTCAGAAGAGCCAGCCCTGTCCAAATATTAACAGAGCCCTTGGTATGGGAGGGGGAAGGCTGCCCTTGGTGGAGGAGCTGAGTGACCATTCAGGGATGGACTTACAGGAAAACACATCTTCGTCCAGGGAGGGTACCCTGGACAGCCTCAGCTCCATGCTGCAGTGCTGTGTTACAGGCAACAGGCACGCACTTTTAGGAATGCCTCTTCTCTGGTTCCAGAGAAAATTACATTGCATACAGATATGTTTGTACGACTGCACATACGATGTGCATATACAGGTACATGCATGTAAGTAGATACACAGCACGTACGTAGACGTGTACCTGCAGATGTGTATAAGTACACTTGGTCAATGCCTACAGGGCCTTAACCAAGATCTTTATGTATTTATGCATTTTATTTGTGAAGCTGAGCATATAGGTAGGCAAAAAATCGCTGCTTCAAAACGGTAAATCCTCAAGCAGGGGAAGTTATGGGTTAAACTGATAGCAAATCAAGCAGTCAGAAAAACAGGACTCTCCAGGAGAAAGCTGCAATAAAATTTTTATTTATAGACATTTCACTGCCGGGAGTTTACAAGATGAAGAAGATCTGTGGCTCTGTATTTGTGAAAAAAAGACAGACATGATTAAACACTTTTCTGGCCTAATAGGGAATTTGAAGGTTAACACTTAGAAATCTTGTATAAAACCAACAGGGAAAAAAAAAAGCAGAAGGAAGGGGTGTATGGAAAGGAGGTATATGGCACACAATAAAAGTGAGAATTTATGAAGCATACAAGGTGATAAGGAGAGTTCAAAATAATCTGGAAAAACTGGATTGCTGGAAGTGCTAATGGCACTTGGAAGCAGGTTTTTTCAAAATACATTGAAAATTAGGAAATAGTAGTGACAGCCTAGGCTCTTACTGGGTGGATATAGGTAAAACTTGATAGTGAAGACTTTTGATGCAGGCTTTGTGATACAGAAATGTTAGCTGTTTGCATACAGAAAGAAATGGATTTGTGCATTCACACTACATGAGGATACTAAAAAACTTCCTCATCTTTCTGCAAACTAAGGGAAGTGTTAACAGCATCTATTAAGCATAAGTATTTTCAGATCAGTAGCCAAGCAAATTTGCATCTCAGAATGAAAACAGATTTGACTGAGGAGGCACCTGGTTCAGTGGATCTAGGAATTTAAAAATCCTGGCATACTAGAGAAATCCCAAAGTTTTGGAAAAACTTGTGCCAGTGTCCAGAGAGAGAAGGCAAGATGACACCTGACTGTTAGATGGTTCTGTAGTAATAACCATAGGTAAGAGAGTGTCAAGTTATTACAAGTTAGCTAACAGATGGTCTAACAATTAAAATAATTTTAGTAAGTTAGTATTTAAACTAAAAAAAGTTGTGAGAAACAAACCTGACTTCATTCTTTGACAAAATAATACATTTGGTTGATGAAAGCACTAGTGAAAATCTAATAAATCAAGAAATTTGTAAATTCTGAAGAAAAAAGAATATATGTCTGTATACATCACAATTTGTATTGCATGGATTCATTACCAGCTAACAGTCAAAACTTTATTGTCCAAAAAGAAGCAGCAATCACTGCTGAAAATGTGTGTCTCTCTGCAAGAACTATGCTGTTTAATAATTGCACCAGGACATACAACTGCAAAAAATATTGTTGACAAAATTTGCAAATGTCATGGTCAGTAGCTAAAGGAGAGGGAGTTCTTCGGATGAGCACGAGTCGAGTCCCCTAGCCAGGGGAACACACTCAGCCACGACAGGATGCTCAGTAGTGTTAGTGGACTCTCTTCAGGTCGTGGACCATCATGCTCCCTCTAATGCTGTTGATCCATGACTCCCTCTGAATTGTCTGACCTGTGGGAACACCTGAGAGTTACCAGGGGCAGAGTGTAACTGCTGCTGGAAGCAGTTTTTGCTTAAATCCTTCCCTCTTTAGCTTTTGATGCTGCTTTTCTGGCTCAGGGCTCACGGAAGCTTTGCGGACAGCCCGCTGGCCTCGGGCACCCCCAGGTAAGCCCAGGTGGGTCTGTGAGTGCTGGCTCCCGTGCAGACAGCGAGGAAGGACAAGCTGCCAAGAGCAGGAGCCTCGCTGGCAGCCCCTGGAGAAGTCACCCTCACCTGTGACTGACAGTGCGGAGTTGAAAGCCCAGCAGAGCCTGAAGCTGCAGCACCCACCCACAGAGCAGCTGCCCACACGGCTCCTTATTATCCTGAAAGCCTGGAGAGGGTCCAGGGCAAAATGAGAGGAGCAATTAGGAGGGTCAGGAAACGCCTGACAGGGGACACTCTGAAGCATTATTCTGGTCTCGCTAAACCAGTATCTCTTAGTCACACCACAGAAAATACAGAGCCCTGGTGGCACCATCACCTGCGGAGAAAGGCTCGGTGAGAATCAACCACTGCAAGTTATATTTAGGCACGTTCAGAGTAGAACAAGACATCACATCCTCAGCAGTGAGGATGACTGTCCTACCTATCAGTCAATAAAAGGAGTAGACTGTCTTTCAAGGTATTCAGATAAAGGTCAGGTTAGTTTTTTTCAAGCTGTCCTTTCATAATAATTAGGAAAAAAAAAGAAAATTAATGACATCAGTGAAAAGAGTCAGTGGGTAAAATTTCAAGGCCTGTGTTACACAGGAAATGAGAGCTGGCAGCTTGTCTGCCTTTTTGGCCCATAAACTGACTTGGAAAGAAGGAAAAATAATGGAGATCTGGAAGAAATGCATTAGGAGTGGCTGCATTCCTCATAAAGAGAAATATACCATGGCATTTGATTTTATTTGACTACCTGCTCTCTGATATTCCCCACTAGAGTCTACAATTACTGCGTCCCTGAAGGTCTCAAGCTGGATTTAAACCACAAAAACAAGTGAAGCAGATACTCTAAAGCAGAAAAAAGTAATACTCACTGATAAACAAGGTGACCTTGTGCTTAAGAGCGATGTTTGTTCCATTTTAAATATAAAACACTTATTACAGAAAATGTCACTGAGATTGAGAGTGCATCAAATATAAACTTGACTGCATTAAGAAGACAGGGATAAATAATATTAGATATTCTGCTTCTCTGGGAGACAGCCATGCTGCCTTCCAAGGTCAAATGTGCCGTGGCCAAGTGCCACATGGCATCACTGCCTGGCCACGTGGATCAAGGAGCAGGAATCTGGTCATCATCTGATTAGCTGCTGGGCACACCAGCCCATTGTAAGGCACACTGTGTCAGTGCAAATAAATATTCAATTTAAGTGTTTAAAACTAACTCTTTAGGACGATTGTTGCATATAAGACACGAAATTCTATACATGTTTTGTCAACCTGCAAAACATAAGATTAAGTTCTTTGCGCTTGAGCCAACAAAGATTACTTGGAGGCTGTGGCTGCATTGTTTTGTGGATATGGACAAGCCAGAACTTCTAAGGTGGTGTTGAAAGAGCAGATATTTTTCAAAGAATAAAGCCAAGCTCAAGATTATCTTTACCCTAAAGGTTCCCCTTGTTTGATTATGCCTCTTCATTCAAGTCAAGTCAGCAAGATAGATACAGCAGTCTAACTACATTGGTTTAGAAGCACTTTATGAACACAGCTGAAGCTCAGTTGCCTCCAAGAAAGCATACACTGACTAGAGGTAAAGCACCTAAATAAACTGTGTTTGCTTCAACCTCACATTGTGTCACAATCACACATTCTGCAGTGCCTCCAAAGCAACTGTGGGCATGGTTTCTCCAGCACAGGTAGGGCAGCACAGGCACCGTGTTCAGCCAAAGCCCTTTCCTGGAACATGGCACACACAGAAGAGGAGAGGCCACTCCGGACCCTCCAGGTCAGTGTGCTGGCCCTCACCAGCCATGCACCTGCCACCTCTGTGACACTGGAATTCAGTGTAAGTGCACCACAGGAAAGACAAGGCCTACCAAGGATTGCTTTTTAAGCTGTAGAGATGTCACTCCAGAAACATATGGGAACGCTGGATGGAGCTCTGAGCAACCTGGTCTGGTGAAAGGTGTCCCTGCCCAACGGGTTGGAACTAGATGATCTTTAACGTCCCTGGCAACCCAAACCATTCTCTGATTCTATGACACGTCTGAAAATGTCAGAAGCCCTGAGAACTGTGCTCACCCTCACGTATAATTTCCAAGTTCATCACAGATCAGACTGCAAAGAGCCCTTTTTTGGGTCTGAAGGGTTACAAGGATACAGCTCCCTGAAGAGTACAAAATGCTGACCAAAGACACGCCCTCACTAATGCTGCATATTTCCTTCTCCTAGTGACACCAATCTTCTGCACTGAACGCTTTCTCCGACGTGTCCTTCACCCGGACTTCAGTAACATGAGCAGTGATAAGCTACAATGGACAACAAAGTGCCTGTAGCATTCCACATTCTCCGCCTCTCAAAAAGCCCACAAACAAACAAAAATCACACACACACACACAAAAGAACAAAAAGAGAAAGAAGAAAAGGGAAATGGATTGGTGTTTTCTTTTCTCAAGGCCTCCAGCTCTATTATAACCACCCTTAAACTGTGTCCCAGACAAAAGCACGGGACTCGTGCTTCCCTGTGATGTTTCACACTAAGTCAGTCCAGCTCCTATCCACTGCAAAAACATGCTCCTCCTCCCGGGTCAGTTGAAAATTCCGCTTCTCCCAGCACACCCAGGTGGCTTCCCGTGCACCTCCTTCAAGGAGTGATGAGCTGATGTTGAAAAATGACAGATATTCCCTCTGGATGAAAAATTAACTGAGAGGCTCAAAAATCCCATCTGGAGTGGAGAGAATTGATTTCAGGCTCCAGGACCAGCAGCAGTTGGCAGCAGCCCCTGGCGAGGAGAGACAGCAGAGGAATGAGGACCATCCCCACCCGTGTCCCCGGGCAGGTTGCAGCATTGGGAGCTCCTTCTCCTGAATCAGGAAAGGAGAAATGAGAGGTTCAGCACCAGCAGCTTCACTTCTGGTGCTGACACGAACACACCCCTCTGTCACTGCTGCTGTCCCCTTCACCAGGAGCTGGGTCAGAGCACCTGGACCACCACATCCCTCATGTCCTGCAGCAAGAGCCAACCACTCCACAAGACCTGGCTGCCTCCAGTACCACCAGGTAGCATTCATCCAAGCATGCATCCAAACCTTCAGGAGGTGGATCAGAGCACACAAACTGTCAGGTTGGCAGAGGACGGTATGGATTTCACAGCCTGCTAGGGACATAAGGACCATGGAGTGGTGTGACAGGCTGCTCCAGACCCTCTTAGTCTCTAGCTGTACTCATCTCACATCTTTTTATTCGTGTTTTCTTCATCTGAAGCCCAAACAAGTCCCAGAAACTCTTCCACCACCTGCCCCTGGCCAAACTGGGGCATCACATTCAGGCCTTTCCCCTCCCTGAGGTACCGCACCGGGGGTAGACACTGGGTTACACGCTGCTCGGAGCAGTTTCAGCTGTTTTATTTCGGAGATCCTTTAAGACTCTTGGACAAACGCCATTGCTCCCAGCAAGTTGCTACTGTTTGCTTTGTCAGTGTGTCAAACAGCCTCTTCCGCAGCCGCTTCAGTTTCAGACATGTTGGCTGGCAAACCCCACCCTGCGGAAGAATGGGTTCTGCCACCCTGATCTCATCACTCAACGCTTCACAGGCTGCAGAGGTGTCTGTGATGGCCTTATCTCTGCTTTTTTGTGCGCTCCCCGCACAGCCTGATCACTGTTTTGTCCTTCAGAACATCTGGCAGGTGCCTGATGCGTTTCAAGAGAGATATGTTTGTTTTGATTCCTTTTGCTAGTTGTTCCTTGTTCGACCCGACTTGCTGCCTTTCTATACACAACATTACAAAGTTTCTCTAATTTTCTGGCTGTAGACAACTCCAGATACTTTCTGTAACTTCCCTCACCCCACTGAACAATTGTTTCTGTATCCCACAAGAAAGGTGTTCACCCCATTCCTCAGCCCATGAGCACACCCAGTTAGTAAGGATGGCAAAGCATGACAGGAGTGAATTCAGGTGATGACAATGTGAAAGGGGTGACACTTTCGGACACACAGCAGAAAACAGTTGTGGCAGGTGCTGTTATGGGCCATCATGCTGGGCACTGGAATGTCACAGAGAGAGGCTGAGAGAGAAGAGGGAACAGCAACACTGCCCCAGCAGGTACAGTGATGTGGTGATGAGGTGTTACAACAAGAGGAAGCAAAAGGAGTTAGGGACAAATGAAAGGTAGTGGCAGAGGGTTGTATGGGGTGATAACACTGACTTCCCACCATATCCAGGTGCACAGAGAAGGAGGGCATAGTTCTCTTTTCGAGTTTATTTATTTTATGAGTCCTTCCATCCAGCTCCCTCTCCCCCCCTTGTTTTCAACTGTACTTTTTATCATTCTCTTTTCCTCCTTTTTTAAACCTCTGAAGTCCTGTGTTTGTTTAGTATTGGTTTCTTTATGAATTGCTGGTTTTCCCTTCTTTTATATTTCTATACATACCTACATCATCCTCACAGACCTGTCCTCCCATGAAATACCATCAACATCTTATTAAGTCCTTAGCATGAAAGATCAATTGCCTCAACTGATAAATATGCACATCCTCATACCAGGAGAAAATACATTGAGATTCTTTACTGGCAGGAGATATGAAAGACAAAAGGCCCTAGACCCCTTGAAGTAAACCATTTTTCAAAGTACAGAGGAAGATTTTTTTCTCTAAAAAACAGCCTAAGTGTCTTACTTGAGGAAAACCCCTTCCTGACGCCAAAATTTGCCCAGGAGTATAAACTTCTAGGTATGTGAGATGTATCTCAAGCAGCTGAAATCTTGATATAGAGTTAAAAGAAGTGACAGAATGGGACAGTGACTATAATGAAGAAATCTCACTCTTCTCAGTATCACTAGAAGTGGTCACATGGCTTGACTAAAATTCTTGTTTTGTTGGCCAGCCTTTTCTGCTTAAAAGAAAGGATTAAATGAAAAAGAAAAGAAAAATAATTAAGATATGAGTCCAGACATTCTGAGTCTTACAGAGGGCAAACCTCAGATTACTTCATTATAAAAACCAAGACAGCACCAAAGGGTATCTTGTTACCTAATGCTTCACTTGAGTTTATCAAGCTACACTTTGAAGAAAATTTAGGTTCTTTGCCTCCTGGACCATTCCAGAGCTTTCAGACCATTTCCAGACCATTGCGTCACTGCTAGCCTGAGATCTTGTGAGGGAAGACATAAAACCTCTCAAGCAGAAGAGTGAATTGAACGCATTGGAACAAATAAAAGGGAGACTGGAAAGTGGGGGTGATGTCTTCTGCTCCTCCTTTTGAGAAGGGTGTGGTGGGAGGTGTTCCCTTGGGCCATTTGGCTATGAAATCTGGCCTTGCCCATAAAAAAATTGGGAGAGATCGATTAACATTTTCTTCTTAAGGGCTTAATTCCATTTGGATTCCCTTTTCAAGGGTATAGGTTTTGGCTTGTATTCCAGAGGAGGAGAGATCGCCATCAGCAGAGCAGAGCCAAGAAGCAGAAGCAACATGAAACCACTGGGGTGGGAGTGCCTGGGGGGGCATTTGGAGAATCACATGAGGCAGTGTCAAAAATCAAGCTAAACATAACCAAGGCTGTCCTATCACCAGCTCCCGTAAAGCAGCAGGCAGGCAGCAGGGAGCACCTGTGACCACCGAGCTGTGCCAAGGCAGGTGCTGCCTTGGGCTCGCAGGGGACCAGCCCCAACCCTGGCATCTCTGTTGGCTGGGGAGCTGCAGCTGCCAGATGAAAAACTGGTCTGAGGTGGCTGCTTCTGCCTCCAATTTCCAGGAACAGGCAGGAGAGATCAGGAAAGGGGTGGGGACAGAGAGCCGGGGAGTCAGGTGGCTGTGATAATGGTTATATTGTTAGGGCTGGAATGAGGAAATTGAAGATTTCACCTGGGGAGAGCAGGGGAGGGTGGGGGGACGTCAAAGAGGCTCCATCTTGATTGCCCACTTATTAATTGCCCCTCAGGACAAAGTAGATGGAGAAACCAGTCCTATAGCTTTGCTGGCTGCTATTCCAGCCTGGACTGTCCACCCAGCTTCCAGATGTGTGTTAGCTTATCTGTGCCAGTGGGTGTGAATTTTCATCTGGCCATTTCCACACTTGGTCCCATAGCAGCAGGACCGGAGTGAGATCAGTGTCTGTGGAGCTGTGGATCTGGCTGAGTGATCCTCCATGAGGGAACGTGCAGCAGAGGCAGAGCTTGAAGGCCTGTTCCCAGCTCCTGGTGACTGATTCTCTCACACAGGACAATGGGTCACGACTAGTGAAGATGGCAGCTGGCTCGGACACAAAGTAGTGTGGCTAAAGGGTCTGGGTCACTGGGCTTCTTCAGCACCCTGCCTGATACACCATTTCCAGGAAGCAATATCCCTTATCCTGAAATATGGACAACAGATGGGAGTCAGCTACATTTTTCAGAACCTAATTCAGGTTTGCCAGCTGAGACTTCTGGGGTCCACTCATCTTGGCTTCATTCTCCTAGGAAGAGAGACTGGGTTCCCTCCACGCAGTCTCCAGCAGGACTTTCTCAGTCCTACAGTATCTTATTTTCATTAATCTACCCAGCAGTCTCCCATCTTTCATGCTGAAAAGATCGGATAACACACACAGCTTCAGTTTTCCCCTGGGGCTCCCTTTTGCTTCACCAGAATGGCTCTCTGCAGCCACTCTGCTCCTACAAGGTACAAATGAAGACACTGAAAATCAGCCTCCTGGGGACACAAAGGAGTGGAAGTGTGTACATGGGCATGCTCTTGCTGCTGTGGTATCTCTGGTTATTTGGGACAGACACCACTGCTGCCTGGCAAGTTACATCAGTAGCAAGGGAGAAGGCATTCAACAGCCCAGTAGATCAGTTGGCAAATCCCTGATGGCTTTTTAATAATGACCCTCTTTGGAGATCACCACCTCTGCCTCGAGGGAGTCCCTGCACCCTCGGGAAACACCTCCTTGCTGAAGACAGCAGCCATTCAATGTGTAGCCTCACACCCACCCATCTTTGCCACCTACTGCGGTGGGGCTTCTTTGGCCAAACAAACTTACAGCAACATCCATGATGCTATTCTTTGACTGCTTGGGTCACTAGTTTTAATGCAGAAAAATATAAGCAGCTGTAGGTAATCCAGAAATAATCCCAAAATAATCACTGCTTTCTGCCTTGCAGCAGAAGGAAAGTACAACTGCATTTACAGAAATGCAGAAGAATTAAACTGATCGAAGGTCTTGCAAGTAGTTCAAAGATGTGTATAATTTGTTACACTTGGAATCCACACCAGACACGGAGAGATTTTTCTTTTTTTTTTCCCACCACAGTAGCAGTGTGTAGAAAAGAAGTTTGTTCTATTTTAAAATGCTGTATGTACTACAAATCATTATCAAATTCCTACCTGGGCAGATAACTGACGTAGCTGGTAAAGAAACATTTCAAATTTGGTGCCATAAAGAGTGATTCATGTTTACTCAAAGGTTGTTCAGTAGCAATAAAAAGCAATCATGCATTCAGAGCTTGTGAAGATGTAATATACAGAAGCACTGCCCAGAACAACAGGGCGCTTCCCATTTCACAAGAGAAGGAACTACTGACAAGGATCTTCTCAGCATAAATCTCCTTGGATTGAAAATGTAGTTAGAGGTGGAGTAAATATGATGAACCAAAACTTCCAAGGAGGATTTGTAGTGCCTGATGGAAGATCTTTCATTCTATTGCAAGACTTGGGATTTCAGAAGACAAATTATCCCATAATTGCTGAGCCTGAATGGCGGTGAGGGTAATAAACATCAGTGTCAAAACCAGTTCCATCAGGTGTGACTCACCTTGATAGGTCAATACCTCAGTAGGATGGAAATATCCAGAAAGTTGTGGATGGGCAAAATGCTCAGAAGACGCTCGTGTGAGGAAAGCTTGAGACAGGAGTGAACCTAATCGCCTAAATGAGCAACAGGAGTTGCTTCTGCAAACTGCACTTGGAACTCCTTACCACTGTCTTCTGTTTCAGTGCAGTGTGCCTGAGGAAAATGGTACCATTTATGACTGACAGTCTGGTGGGAAAATGGTCACTTCGGTGATCTACTTCATGTACACCCTAGGAAAAAAAAATAGCACAAAAACTGGGAAGATGTAAGTAATAATTAAAACAACCCAGCCCTGAAGAGTTAGCCAATTCTGACCTTCTTCTGATGGAGACTGAGACTGGCAGCTGAGCTGGCAACAGGAGACTCGTTGTTTGCATTGTTTCTAAAGTATTTGGGGAATCAAGTGGTAATTGTGTTTGTAGCAATGTTAAAAACAAATTTTTGTTCCTTTGTGCATTGGCATTTGATCTGCAGCACACCTGTGTGACCATGGGGACACTGGGACTTTTACAGAGCCACGGCCAAAGCGTGATATTCGTGATATTCACATGACTGAAGCAACTGGGAGTCACCTTGGGGCTGCTACTGCCCCGAGGTGTGCCACAGCAGCAGACAACGCAAGGGGAAGGGGAATTGCTCAGAGCACAGCTGTCACAGCCACTGGAGATGGTCAAAGGGCCAGTAAATGGCTTTTTCATTCTTAAAAAACCCCCAAACAACACATGGATAAAGTCTTCTGAAAAATAAATTCAGATGTGTATGTGTATCTAGAGATACACAGATACACATGTATTATCATTATCTGCTGTTCTTGTCCAAACTTTGTCAAAGGCCAAAAGTTCTCCCAAACAACACGGTGATGGAAATTGTCAGCCATGACAAAATGCTGAGAAAATTGCTTCAGACTGTCAGTTGGATACAGCAAATCCATCCAGATATTTGAGGTTTTAATTATTCCTCAAGCCAAAAGAAACCAAAAAATGTAAGTTACCTTTTTCTCACACCAACAAAGAGGACCATGTTTCTGAAGTCATTTGTAAAGATCAGTTAAAGACTATTTAAAACCCTTTTAAATACTGTGGAAATCAGAGAATGCCTAGGGATTACCAAATTTGGCTGTAGTTGCTCAGTGGGTGCTGTTAACTTCAATGAGTATAAAAGGGGCATTTTCAGGGGCAAGATAATTTTTGTTACTCCAGTGAGATAGAGTCACAATTCCAGCAAGAAAGAGGTGGTACTGGAGGATTAGTCCATTAGTGTAACAGTAATTTCAGGAAATTATGATAATGCAAGTCAAACCAGCTGCTCTCTGTGAAGCAACTGGATTAGAGCTCCATAGGTTCCACTGGTAATTTTAAGCACCAATGCTGCATAAGTGTCAGTCTCCAGGTCTACGTGAGTGCATGAAACTTGCAAGTGGCACGAGTCAGAAGAGCTCACATTCCTCCACTAAATGACATTTCCTGCTGGCACTGCCCAAGATGGGATATGGAGCTGCAGGGTCCAACCCAGGATACTTCTAATCATAGAATGGCTTGGGTTGGAAGGGATCTTAAAGGTCATCTCATTTCAACCCCCCCTTGCCATGGGCCGGGACACCTTCCACTAGGTCAGGTTGCTCAAAGCCCCGTCCAGCCTGGCCTTGAGCACTTCCAGGGATGTGGCATCTACAGTTTCTCGGGGAAACCTGTTCCAGTGCCTCACCAACGTCACAGCGAAAAATTTCTCCCTAATATATCTCATCTAAACCTACCCTCTTTCAGTTTGAAGCCATTCCCTCTTGTCCTATCACTACGTGCTCTGAAAACAGTCCCTTCCCAGGTCTCTTGTAGCCCTGTTAGATACTGGAAGGCTGCAGTAAGGTTTCCCTGCAGGCCTCGCTTCTCCAAGCTGAACAACCCCAACTCTCTCCTCACAGCCTGCCTTCAGAGGAGAGGTGCTCCAGCCCTCTGATCATCTTCGTGGCCTCCTCTGGACTCTGTCCAATAGGACCATGTCCTTCCTGAGTTGGGGGCCCCAGAAGTGGAGGCAGTAATGCTCTGAGGAAGCTGCTCTGTAATAAGCATTTGATACAGTATTAGTCCATTCACCTCATCCCGCCCACACTTTTTGTAGTGTTCATCTTTGATGAAAGTTCAAAAATAATTTATTGGAGATGTAATTAAGTTTGGAAGTGCAGGAGAAATTATGCTTTTGCTTTGCATTGCTTTTTGTCAGGGGACGGAGCTAGCGGAACGCTCTAAGTTGTGGCTGTAGGTTTTTAACAAGCACCTGTCACAAGGCTGTTCCTGGCATGCTGTTCCTGGCATGTCCCTTAACTGCTGGCCTCAAAAGTGTACTGCTTGCCATTTTCAAGCATGGGATTTTGCAATATGAAGCGGTGAAAGTGGCTGAGTATTTTGAGTCACTAACCAAACCACAGCTAACTCAATAAGGATCAAAATTCAGTGACCAAAGACTCTGAACAAGGACTTATCTGAAGGAGGTAACCAGAAAGGAAAGAAATAAGTGAAAACATCAGAGAGAACTAGTTTGAAAGAAAATCCTTGGGAGAAAAGATTGGTAAAGAAGTTTCACGGTTATAATGACGGGGGGGGTGTTTGGGACTTTCGGTCACATTTTGCTAAGGGTGTTCATTTCTGTGGTCCAAGGAAACACTGGAAGGCTTTGGGTAATGCCGGGAGGCCTTGATTTCCCAGGCACAGATCAGCGAAACAAGTTCCCGCTCATGGTTAGGCCAGGCAGTTTTGGACACAAAAGATTTCTTTAGTTAAGGCACCAGCAAAGGCGATGCGGTAACTGAGGTGTATCACTGACTCGCCCCCAGCCTTCTCTGTCCCAGCTCCATCCCTCCCGCAGATCTCACCCGAAACTCGCCGCTTTTCCCTTGGAAAGCATAATTCGGCGACGAAAGCCCCTCACCGCCGGTCGGTGGCAGGGCACGGTCCCGGGGAGGACGAACTGCGGGGGGTTCCCGGCCGTCCGGCGCTGCCTCGGGGACCAGCGCTGCCAACTTTCTTTCTGCATCGCCTGGGCTCGCCGGGACGCCGCGTCCCCGCCGGAGGGGGTGGGAGGAGGAGGTTCAGGCTGTTCGGCGGCCGTACCTGGCCGGGGCCGGGCTCTTCTCGGGGTCCGGAGGGGGCCCCGCTGCCCCCGGGAGTGCGGCGGCCGCGCCTTGACCCCGCCGGCACCGCCAAGGTCACCGCC
>VZRQ01000348.1:4085-20371 GCA_013397975.1 Machaerirhynchus nigripectus
CTCGGGGGTCCCACCCGGCCCTGCTGTCTCCCCGGCTCGGGCCTGGCCCCACCCGGCCCCTCCAGCCCCGAGGGTTGAAGCTCCGGGTAAGGGGCTGTTGCTGCTCCCCCATCCCCCCGGTCAGCCCCGGTTCCGAACCGACCCAACGCGGAGACGAGCCCGAGGTCTCGGCACCAGCGCTTTTATTGCTCCTCTCCCCAGGGCCGGGGGCTCACTCCGAGGCCGGGGGAACGAGGGGAGCGGAGGGCGGCAGGAACGGGAGCGGTGCCGGGGCGCTGCCGGCGCGGGCGATGCCATCCTGGGGAGGGTCTTCCCGGGGGCTCCGGGGGGTGCGCCGGGACCCTCCCCCGCTCAGTGCAGGTGCAGGAAGAGCGCTGCGAGCACCCCCAGGGCGATGGAGAGGAGCGGGGGGCTGGCGCCCGGCGGGCTCAGGCTGGTGCTGGCCGTGGCCGCGGCCGCGGGCGTGGCCGTGGCGTTTCTCGGGACACCGGCTTTCGGAGGAGACCCCTCATTGCTCGCCTGGCCGAGGGACTGGAAAACAAAGCGAGCATCAGACACCCCTCCCAACAGCAGCACGGGGGTGAAAGCCCCGAGACGCCTCAGCCGACTGTCCTGGGGGCAAAAGGAGTCGGGGGGCCAAAGGAGCCAGGGGCACTCCAGTGCCCACGCTGCCCCGCCCCAGGCAGGACAAACAGCCTCCTGTCCCCTGGCAGGTTCCCCTTCACACTCAGGCTCGTGGCTTTGGGCTTTTTCCCAGCGCAGGGAGGGAAGTGAGCTGTCCCTGGAATCGCTACCCTGCTTCTAACCGGGGACTTTCAGAAATTAGGGGGGGAAGTGGAAGCCAGAGAGTGGTCTCTGTTCCTCTGGCTGCTGCGAGGAAGTGGTGAGAAGGTGATGGGGCACGGCCCTGCAGCAGAAGAGGTGGGGTGCAGAAATGCCCGTGCTGGAAGTGAGGGGCAGGGGGAGGAGGGGCCCGCTGGGAAAGGACCAGGAAAGGAGCCCAAAACTCTGCTCTGCCCCTTCACCACACTCTTGTCCTTTTTTGGCTGGTTTGCAGAGGGGGTATCCCAGAATGTAAATGCACCCTCTGGAGCCAGCAGCAGGTCACATCTCTGTGGAACTTCATGAGCAAAATAAGCACAGACAGATCTGGCTCTGTTACCAGCATGTTGTAAGGAAAAAAAAAACCATCCCAAGCTGCCCCAAAGAGCATCGTGCTCCCCAAAAGCGCTGGTGGGTTCATCCCTCCCACACTCCCCAGCCACTCCCCAACATCCCTCAGCATGGCTCTTGGACCGAGCCCCCATGGGGCCCCCCAGTAGGAAGGAAAATAATGTCCAGTGGGGAGAGGCAAGAGGAAACCACAGATGTGTGTCCACCCAGCCCCTCCAGCCAGCCACGCTCAGCATCCCCACTGCAGGCACGGGCTGGGGCCTGCAGGCAAAGCAGCGGCTGGAAGATGGGCTGGAGAGCTCAGTGTGAGGGTTACAGACGTGAGTGGTACTCAGGCGAAAGAAATGCCTTCAAAAAGCGCCGTATGGCAGCGTTCAGACCTTCCAGACCACAGCACAAAGCTCTTGGTAAGATCACAGCAGTAAAAATCAAAGAGAAAACCAAACGCTGAGGCTTTCAGCTGAAAGCAGAAATTCTCCCGCTGGCTGAACCCTCCCCACCCGTGGGCAGAGCCGGCTGGACCCCAGGGCCCTGTCCTTACCAGGCAGAGCACGAGCAGGGCGAGCGGCAGGAGCAGGCGGGCGCGCTGCAGGGGTGGCATGGCCGGGGGCTGCAGGTGCCCTGACACTTCCCGTGACACTTCCTCGTCTGCTCCGAGCCTTTAAGCGCGGCGGTGGCAGGGGCGCACCAATCACACCTCCCTTCCCCAAAGCCCTGCGGGACACGGCACTTTGGGGAAGTCGCATCTGCCACCTGCGCTGTGAGGAAAAAGGTGCCTGACGTGGTGTGGGGATCCCCAGTCCCTGGAGATGTTTCTCTACATCCCCCGGCACGAGAGCAGCTCCTGCTCCCTGTTCTGTGGCATGACAGTGATCCATAACAGAATATGAAAATTTTCAGTTCTCCTGGAGTTGCTGAATAGAATAACTTCAAGATTAACTGGCAAAATAAGATAGCAGGATGTAAAGGTGTGAGCACAGGATGATAACTGTGGCTGGAGCCAGTGGAAAAACAGGTAAAAAGGACTAGAGTGGGGGGTTTTTTGCAAATATATGAAAAGAAGCAACAGCGCATGACCAAAGAAAAAGGTTAAGGAAAGGCCGAAACCCCTCAGGCTCTGCTGCTCCCTGGCAACTCTCTGTCCTCACACCCACCAAGGACTAAGAGTGGCTGAAACCCTCCATGGATCACTGGGAGGGTTTGGAAATTGCAGCCAAGGTTGGAAGGAGCAAACCTCTTTCTCTGCGACTCCAAGTGGAGCTGGAGCCAAGGCGTCCCTTGGGATTTCAGTTGCAGATCCAAGTACAGATCAGGGAAGTGCTCCTTTAACCCCCCAAATCCATCTCCTCAGTGCGGGTCCCTGGGCTCCCTCACCCGCTCAGCTGCAGCAGCACGAAACAAAAGGGATCTGGTTATTTGAAGACGGTTTGAAGTGAACAAAGGCACTGGAACGTGCTGAGAACACACACCTGCTGCCCGGGTTTGTGCTGGCAAAGCACATCATGGTGAGCTCTCTCTCAGCTTCCGCCCAGAGCCGAGGGCTCTCCTGCAGAAAAGCTTCACCAAATTTAGCTCGGTTTTGCTCTTGGGGCAAGCTGAAATGAAAAGTCTCTTGAGCACAGCCAGCATCCCTCAAAGTGTCTAAGGCCAGGTTGGACTGGGTTTGGAGCAACCTGGGATAGCAGAAGGTGTTCCTGCTCGTGGCAGGGAGTGGGAATGGGGTGAGCCTTGAGGTCCCTTGAGCCCAAACCACTCTGTGGTTCTGTGAATGCCCCATCAGAGGAGGCAAAACTGGGGGAATAATTGGCTTGTCCTCCTCATCTTCAGCTGGCGAGGCTGAGCTCCCTGGAGAGCAGCACAGAGACAGCAGGTGGGATGTCCATCAACCCAGGGTCAAACCATGACATTGGGGGACACTTAGGGAAGGCTCTTGGGATAGTGGGAAGTGCTGGTGGAGTTCAGGGCATCAGCGAGGCCAAGAGCAGTGCCCGGGTGAGAAAACAGAGACCAAGGGTGCAGGTGAGGGAGTCGGGAGGAGCTGCACGGCGTGAGGCGCCCCAGGCCAGGCTGGTGTGTGCGAGCGGAGACAGAGGATGTACGGAGGGCGGCTGAGGAGAAAAATGGGACCCACTCCCGGTCCTGTCCCGGTCCCCCCATTCCGGGACAACGCGCGCGGTGCGTGCTGGGAGTTGTAGTTCCCGGGACTACCGCACCCGCCACGTGACCAGCGCCGGACCAATCGCAGCGTCCCCGCGTCGCCGTGGCAACCGCCTGTAAACAAGATGGCGGCGGGGGGGTGAGTGAGGGCTCGGGGAGCGCGGGGACCCCCCGGGTTCGGGGATCCCCCCACGGGGGTCCCCCCAACACACCCCGGGTGCCTCAGAGCTGCCACCCCTGCCAGGCCCCCCTCCCCTTCATCACCCCCTGCGTGATCCCCGTTGGTTTGAGCCCCTTTTTACCCCCGTCCCTCAGACTGCCCATTCTGCCCGGAACACAGGGGTGGAGGGACTGGGAGGATGGGCTGACCACAAAAATATACGGTTTGGGATTTTTTGGACAGCTTTTTCAATTATATTTAGAAAATTATTCCACCAAGCAAACGCCCCCCAAAGTCCATGAAGCTGCACTTTATTTTGTATGTTACCCCCTCTTATTTTAACTCAAAGGGCAGAGCTGTCCCAAGTCATTACCGTCACAGGTAAGGCTGTTCTTACCCTTCTACACAACAGATACAGCTCTCTCTCTCCCCTATAAGTGTCCAAAACCAGATAAGTAACAAGACATTTCCATGTCCTCAGCCAGCTCGCTCTGCCAGCTGCTGGGATTGTACCCAAATTTCTGGGTGTGTGTGGGCGTTCCTCAGGAGCCAGGACCATGGTCCTGAGGAGCGCACACACACGCCCCGAAATTTGGGAATACTGACGGGACTGAGGGACCACCTGCTGTCCCCTGCCCTCTCTTTCCCTCAGCACAACCCTGACATTCCTTCTCCTGCTTTCGGAGGAGCTCTGTCCGAACACTGACCTGCTTTGCTTCCTTTCTCAGAAGACGCCAGGCTGTCTCCTAGGACGAGGAATCCCTGCAAGGCACCCTCCACTCCTGCTCGAGGGGACAGCACTGGAAGAGAACATGGAGGGTAAGGTCCCTCAGTGGTTAGGGGGCTCTGGGCCATCGGTTCTTCAGCGACACCCCAGGCCAGACCCGCTCCTGTGGCCCCCCTCCCGCACACACAGAGCTGGTGGCACCAGGAGCCGAGGGGTTTCTACCCAAAAAGTCCTCCCAGCTGTGGCAGAGCGGGAATTCCAATGTGGAGTCCCCTGTGCACCCCAGTCCTGCTCACGGGTATTCGTGCTGGCAGGTGCAGCTCACGCTGACACGGAGCTCACGTCCTCTCTGATGGAAAAAATCTCTTTGCTGGAACACAAACTAGAGGAACAAGCACAAGAAATCCAGCTGAAGGTAAAAGTCAGCCTCTCGCTGAGCCTGCTCTGTGTGCTGCCACAGCAGTCCCACCTCTCAGACCTTGTGTGGGCTCAGAAGTTCATCTGTGGCCTGCTGTTAATTACCCAAACGAGCCCTTTGCAAAGCAATAGAGCAGTGGGATCGGGCCTTGGGGTGGCAGAGGGCACAGTCCGTGCCGTCATTTGTTGCAGCAGTGACTCCCAGCACCCTGGCACTAAGATCAGCAGCTCTTTGGCTTCAGAATTTAATTTTTTTTGCCTCCTGTGGTGGTGCTTTCCCCCTTTTGTTTTCTGAAACAGCGGCTGCTCACGCAACAGAGTCATCCTGGAGCAGCCCTCTCTGCCTCACTGAATAGAATAAATACCATTTAAAAGCTTAGAATAAATTCCTTTTTTTGTTTGGTTTGGGTTTTTTTTTAAAGAAGTGGCTGCAGAGATGCTGGTTTGGTTTCTAGATCAGCCCCTCCCCGCAGGTCTGAGCAGGAGCAGGGAGGACTGGGAGATGGGTCACCTATTCCTGGAGTTCTCTATTTATCCCACCCCTCATTTGAGTCTAATTAGGGCATTTGTGAGGTGATTCAGCCCTTCTGACCCTTTAGCCTGTCTCTGGGTGGGGTGAGAGGACCTGCACCAGCCCCACTAATTGCCCCAGCCAGGACTAATTGTGCAAACTGTGCCCGGGGGTGCTGAGGCCCAGCAGCTGACCCAGGTCACGATTTGTTCTGCCCCTGAAGGACCGGAGGATCGCTGAACTCGAGGAGGAGATAAAGACTCTTCAGAAAGAAGAAGGTAAAAGTTGTTCTACCTTTGGCACCTCTGGGAGAGCTCCAGAGCTCTGGGTAAGGCAACAGAGCAGGCTTGGAGACCTCTCTGAGCTGTCCTTGGCCCCAAAACCCGGGAGCCTCCTTGGTGAGAGGGCGCAGCTACACAGAGGGACCATTTCCCACAGCACATCTGCACTTTGACTTGTGTCTGTGGCTCTGGTGCGGTGCAAAACATCATTTCCTGACTATTTTCTATGGGTTTCTAAGTTTCCATGAGTGTAAAGCCAACCACAGACACCCGAGGATGGTCAGAAAACTGAAGAGCAGTAACTACTGCAGAGTTCAAACAGGCAGGAGAGCAGCTCCTCACAGCTGAGAGAAACCAGAAACCCACTCGGAGTCTCCCACAGGATTCCAGGTCCAGCCTAACTCTAAATTGAACCCAGCTTCCAGTGAGTCACTGAAGGTCTTTTCCCCTGTCCAGTTCCCTGGAATCCAGCAGCAGTTCCCTGGATTCCCAGCCCCAGCTGGAGCCCACACACGTTTCCTGCCGCGGCCGAGCTGCCTTGTCTGTGCTGAGCTGCGGCGAGTTCTCCATTTCCTGAGCACAGAACAAACGTGTCTGTCACACCACAACCTCCTCGTGCTCTGTGCTGCCATCCAGCCAACCTGTCAGGATCCAGCTTTTGGTGGACACCTGCTCATTTAGGGCTCCTTAAGGCTGAGGGAGCCAAGCAATTTCCATGGTATGATTGCCAACAGCACCACTCACACCAGCTCCCACAGCAAAAAACTTCACCAGGGCTGTTCACAACTATCTTTCAGCCTGTCAGCACTGTTGTCAAACCACTGCAGGGTGACCTGTCACGCTCAGCCCCTGTGTCCCAGGGGTTTGAGTTCGCTGAGCACAGGCAGGTGCTGCTGGGGCTCTGCCCTGTGTGGCACAGGTGACCCACAGCTCTTCTTTGAGGGTCTCTGTAGAAACATCAGGTCTTCTCTTACAGATGCTCCTGACTCACCCACCACAGAAGAACTGGAAATGAGGTGCCTTCAGCTGCAGAGCCAGGTCTGGGAGATGGAGGTGAGGCACCTGCTCTGCGTGCCCTGAGCGCCTTCAGTTTGAGGTCATTGCAGTCCCCGTTTGGCCTTTTTCAAGCTGCCCCTTTGATCATCACAGCCCTTCACCTCTGAAAAGAAGGAGCAGGTTGGATGTGAGCACCAGGGCAGGAGGAGGTTTTTAACACAAAAACATCTGTGCCTCCTGCAAGCTTCATCCTGATTTCCAGGGCTGTGGGAACGCTCAGCTCCTGCAGTCTTGGGAGCTGCCTCTGTCACTACAAATCTTTCCTCCTCCCTTTTCCCAGCTACTGATAGAGCTGCTATCACTGCCCTGCCACAGAGTCTGTCTGTCTGTCTGCCAGGGCCAAGGAGCCCCAAGACATACCCTCCCACCTCCCTGTCTGCCTCTCACAGCCACAACTGACCACTCTCAGGCTCCCATTCCCAGTTCTCGGGAGCTCTGGTCACCAGCACGGGCCTGACCTTCCTCTTCCAGCGGTTCCTGAACGACTATGGCCTGATTTGGGTGGGAGAGACACGGCACCAGCTGCAAGATACAGAATCACTCCAGGATGAAGAGGAGCTGCCAGCAGGGAACCTCTGGAAGCCGGGTAAAGCACCAGCACTCTTGGCTGAAGCTGCTATCCCAGCTCCCACTGCATGCTCAGAGAAGGGAGAGTAGATAAGCACCAAAACCTCGGGATTTGGGTCTTCAGAATTTGGGATCCTGTGCTAAGATCTTCACATCGATCCATCTCAGGGACACAGACAGGGAGCCATCCAACAGGAGCTCAGCAGAAGGTTTAATTTTTTATACCTGTATTTTGTACACCCTTCTTGGGGGGAGAGGAGAGAGCCTGATGGCTCAGCCCTCCAGGAGGAGGCCTCAGAGCAGCTGTTTCCTGCAGAATTCACAAACACTGCACATTTGAGGCTTGGCTGCTCTAATGACATTGACATAGAGTGGGTGGAAAGCAGAATCAGGTGCTTTGTGTACATAGGAGCTGTAGTAACTTACCCAGAGCCTGGCTCCACCAGGGAGTATTGTTTGCCTTTCCTCCCAGCCACCACGTGAGGGGTTTAACTGAGACCTGACTCTGCTGTCTGGGGTCCAAGCAGGTTTGCAGTGGCTCCCTCCTTAGGAAGTGGCAACCGAGGAATAAAAGAAAATTATTTTGGCTGTGGAGCCAATGGTGCTTCCTAACCAGCATGCAAATATTAGACTAGACCTTCCCTTAGACACAGAAGGGGAGAGACAGGGAGATCAGCAGAAACAGTTTTGGTTTCAACTCACTGACCCTTTTCAAGGGTCTTTCCTCATCATCCTTTAGCAACTCATAAAAAAGCAGAAAAACCGAGGACTTTATCTCAGCTTAGATCTTTTCTCTAATTTCCTCTTCTGACTTCATTCCTCTGCCCCGTCACAACGCTTTTACTGCTTCACCCTGCCACCCTCCACCACCCAGACAAACATCCTGTGCAGAGTCCCTGCCCTGGTGCAGGCAGCTGCCTCTGTTTACCCTGGCACCTCTTCAGCACCTGTGCCCTGATCCACTGATCCAATCTGGCTAATCCAACCCGTGCAGTTCCTCATCCTGTGCGGCACAGGGACAGCACAACGCTTCTGAGAGGATAAACAAGCCCAGGAGCCCAGCGTGGGCTCCTCGAGCTGCCCCTGGAGCTGCTCTGGAGCTCCGAGCTGCAGCCCCGGCGCTGCCCCTGTGGTTTGGCACACGCCCGCGTGGAGCCGGCGCTGCTGCCCCACAGCAAAGGCTCGCACCACATTCTGCAAACGTGTGAGAGGCAAAGCACAGGCAGCCCAGAAATGTCAGGGCTCAAACACACCCCAAATTCGTACAGACAGATCTGTTCTGCCTCCGCCCCTTCCCCCGTAACTCCGCTCCCTCTGCTCCCACAGGCGAAGCTGATGTTTGCAAACAGCTGCTTGATTTTGATTTAATCTTGGAGAACATTAAGGATTTGAACTCGCTGGTCGGAGAGGGCATTTCTCAGATCGAGCACACGCCCCGGGGGGCTCGGCTGAGGCGGCCAGAGCCCCTCCCTCTCACCCTCTACCAAAATGGGATCGTCGTGGGCAGCGGAGCCTTCCGGCCCTACCAGCACCCAGCCACACAGGTATGGAAGGGCTGGAGAGGAACCAGAGTCACCCTGGCAGCACTCACTAAGCCCCAGGAAAGGGGATAGGGCTTCTGAGCTCATCTCAGTCCTACGAAGGAGCCCAGCTCCACACCTGCATCCCCACAGCGCCTTTACGGCCGTGTATGGCTGTGTGCAGTGATTTTTAGAGATGGAGGTTCTGTGTCTTTGATGCAGGCCTTTCTGCACGGCCACAACGCCACAAACGGGAGCAGCCCAGCAGAAAGACCGGTCCTGAGCTAAACAGAAAGCCTGAGGTGTGACCAGGAGCTCTCCTGTTGTTTCAGCAATGCCTGCAGGACATCATGGATGGTTATTTCCCCTCGGAGCTGCAGCCGCGCTACCCTGACGGCGTCCCCTTGCAGGTGAGAGCCACGCCCAGCTTTCGGGGAGACATCGCTCCCTTCCTTCCCAAGACTGCTCCGGTTTTCTTTCATCAGTCTGCTGGCTGGTGCCCACAACGATGGAGGCTGAGGTTTGTGGTGCTGTGCAGGTGTGTCTGGGGAGCAGGGAGGCGGGGAGGGCACCTGCAGCGGCCGTTACAGGAAGTGTTTTGGCATCAAGGCTCAAAGTTTTCTGTGCCTCAGTGAACCTGGCTTGAACCTAGGCTTCTAAGAGCACAGCAGGCTCTAAGAGAAGCAGCACATGCAGGAAATTAAGAGCTGTGTCATGAAAAGGAGGAAAAAAAAGTTCTCAAATAGTTCCCCTGGAAAAGCTTTTAAACTGAGATTGAATAAGTACCTTTCAAGGAGGATGTCATGAGAGTTTATTTTGCCACAGTTTAAATGGATTTGGCCACCTGAGGTTCTCTTGGGCCCCAGTTTTTGATTTCTCAGAAATGGCAAAGAGCCAAAGCCACATTTGCAGGCAGAGAGCCTCAGAGGACCCAAATGTAGGTCTTGGAGCGCACCTGAAACGTCAGCAGGCACAACCAGAGGCTGGACCTTCCCTCTGCCACGCAGAAAACCAGGGCACAGCTGCATGAACAGGACAAGGTCAGGCCAGCTGGAGCGAGCTGGGAGCTGTGGAAGTTAGAAAGTCACATGGAAGGGGGGTTGTGCAAAGCTCTGGGGACTGAGGCTCCCCATAACCTGTGCATCAGTGTTCTGTTTGGGGTTTACAACTGCTGGTTGTGATTGCTGTGGTTTATCGGGCTCTGTGCAGCAAGAGGAGCTCGTGCAACTGTCAGATTTCCTTCCAGGTCACTGACAGGAGGGACGTGGTGTTTCAGAAGCAAGACCTGCCAGGGAGTTTTCCTGGCCTTGGCCAGGTGGTTGGTACTTCAGAATCCAACAAAGTGCAGGAGACCTCCGAGATCCCAGGTAAAATCCCAAACCTGCCTCAAAAATGCAGCTCATTCTTGAGGAGGAGGATTCTTAAACCTTACCAGGGCAGTGCAGGTGGTAGGAGAGGAACATGAGGGTCTCAGCAAGGAAAGCAACACTTCTGGGTCAGGGCCTGGTGTTGTCTCAGGAGCTGGGAGCCAGCAGCACACGCAGGGTCCTCTGAGCACCAATCCTCCTAAAGGATGAGACATGACAAGTAATAAAAGAATAGAAATTCAGCAGGTTTCCAAAAACATCTGCCCTGTGCCTTTCTGAAAGGCCAAGCTCCTTCCACCTTCACCACATCAAAGGCTGCTGAGGGAACCCTGCAAGCCTGGGGGAAGAGTTGCTTGCAAACACCAGTCCTTTCTCCTACAAGCTCATTCCAAAAATGTGCATATCTTGAAGCCAAATCAACCGTAACTGTACTGAAAACGGGACAGTTTCCCTTCAGACTTTCACAAAAGAATATGGGACATCAAAGGCTGCAGATTCCTCATTTGCTCCTAGACACTCTCTGTGTAAGCAATATCTGACAGGGTTGGGAAGTCAGACAGTCAGAGAGGCAGAAATCAGGGGGTTTGTGGGTGCATCACTAAATACCCCACCCCATGTATCACCCATGGAACTGCTGCCTGGTTACATACAGCTGTGCTCAGTCACCTCAAGGCTAAAGCTAAATGCACCCTTTATCCAAGTAGTAGAAAAACATAATTGTCCAAGCAAAAAGGAATGGACGCCTACAAATACACCCTCACAAGGTGAAGAATGTCCAAGTCTGTACAAATGGTGATAGCCCCAGTTTTTCACAGCAGAGCTACCTGCCTGCTGTGCATCCCAGCTGTGCACTGAACAGGCTGCACAGTGCTCACTGCTGATGTTGACAATCAGACATTTAGCAGGGCAGAAAGTGGGACAACTTCAAGGGAGGAAGCCCAGAGCCGCTCTCGGCCTCGCTGGGGTGCTGAGAGCTCTCCCTGTCGGCTGCTGCGCTCTCTCCTTTCACCAAATCAGCCTCTTCTGGGGCAAAATGCTCGTCACAGAGGTCACACACGGACATATCTCCCCTCTACTCTGGCAGGTCCCAAAGCCTCCTTGGAGCAGTTTCCCAGCGAGCTTTCCAAGCCCCTGAAGCACCGAGGGAGAGTGGGCAGTGCCCGAGGCGCGGCCAGAGCAGCGCCCCAGGTATGAGTGGACTCCCCAGACCCCCCCAGGAGGAGACCAGGGGCAATTCCCTGGACTCAGCTCCCTGCACAGCACCAGCACTGCCTCCCTGGGCCTCTCCCAGCTCCGTGTAACCTCCCAGAGAGGCTGCACCAGAGCACACGTGGCACTTGGCACGTGCCTCGGGGCTGTGCCGGCGCTGGCTGCTCTCCCTGCAGCCCGGGCAGCGCTGACACTCACCTGCTTTGCTTGCAGGGCTCCGATGGGCAGCAGAGCAGCAAAGAAATCCTGGTGGAAACACCTGGGCTGGCTGCCCTGGAGAGGTACAGGTACAGCCCCCCACCCCCTGCCCTGTCAGGATCTCCTCTTCCTTCTATTTCATCACTGCAGGTTTAGTGCAGGGGCTTCAGCTGAGGAAGTAAATAGACTTTTCTCTTTTAGACCTTAGAAATAGTTAGAAAAAATGCCAAGGTTGGTCTTTTGGGAAAACCACTGAATTTTTCATGGCAAACATGCCATATTTTACATCTCTAACAAAAAGCTTCTGTTGTTCAAAATGTCACTTGTTTATGTGAAAATTTTCCCAACAGTAGGCCAAGGCCTAAGAGTTTGAAACCACTGACAGAGCTTTTTGCAGTCATGTTAAATGGGAGAATCCCTCCAGGTGCCCAGGTGGGAGGTCCCACTAACAGCACTTTTCCACTCAGTCTGCTGGCAAACCAAGACCCAAATAGCTAATGAAAAAAACCCAAGCAGATTATTTTTAATCAAAGAAGTAGGGCAAAGTACTTACCAGACAGCCCTGGTTTAAAATGAAAAAGCTAAAAAAGGCCCACAACCCTCCTCAAGGCACCTTCAGGCTGGGAAAGCAAAGCAGCAGTTTGGGCAGTGGGTTGGTCTGGCTGCCCATGGTCAGACAGGGCCTTGTTCACCTCAAGGACATTCCCAAACATGAAACTCCTCTCTCCTGTCCCGGTCATGGAGGCTCTGCCCGCTGAGTGGAGCTCACTCCTGGGCTGACAGGGTTTTCTGTTCCCCAGGGTGAAGGCAGCTGAGGAGGCTGAAGCTCCTGCCCCCGAGTTCTGCACTCTGCGCATCAGATCCGAGAGCGGGGAGCGCACGTACGAGCTGAAGATGCTGCTCACAGACACCATCGGGGACCTGCGCCAGCACCTCGCCCACATCAGGTACTCCAGGGCTCCCTCCCCTCCTCGCCTGGCTCTGTAGGGCCCCAGGAAAGGGTTCTTGAGGTCTTGGAGCTTCCAGCATCGGCCTGAGCTGGGTCACAGCCCCAGCCCTCTGCCCACCTGACACTCTCCAGGCAGCAGTGCCGGGGTTCTGAGAAACTCAGAGCATTTCATACCCACCTGTGCCACACAGCAGCAGAGACAAACTTCTTCTGTCCTCCCACACTGCCATCAGATCCAGGCCCATGGCTGCCTTTGCCTCCTTTCAGCACTCACCCAACTTGTGCCACCATTCCCAAGGTGCTGGAAGCTGCAGCCTTTGCTTGGCTCAGCCAGCTCGATGTCCCAACACATTAGTGCTGCCCAAGGGCTCACTCAGCCTGCTGGGGACAGTTCCAGATGGCTGAGGGCCCCCTTTGCTCTCCTCTCTTCCCACTCCTGCTGCAGGCCACGGTCCTGGCCTCGGTGTGAGCCCAGTATGAGCTCAGTGCTGGTGGGATCCACGAGCCTCCTTCCTTCCCACTGCAGCTGGACAGGCTGCTCCGTGCCTGGCTGGCTGCACTTTGGGCTGGAAGCCCTTTTTTCTGCAGTTTCATAACCACAGCTGGATCAGTCAGAGCATCCCAGCAAAACCTTGGGGGATGCCGCGAGTAGGAAAAGATTGTGCTGTTCTTTCCTAGGGGTGGAAACTCGGACTCGTATGAGATCATCAGCACCTTTCCCCAGAGGGTGTACACGGACAGCTCCAGGAGCCTGCAGGAATGTGGGCTGGCCCCCAGTGCCTCCCTGCTGCTGCGGAGGAGAGACCTCCCCCAGCAGGAGGGGACGGGGCCGCAGACAGGGTAAGAGCTCCTGGCCCCGAGCTCTGCACGGGGAGGGAGCTGCCTCTCGCCATCACCCAACCTGCCCTGGCTGGGAAATAGGGAGAGGTTTTCTTTCCAGATTTAGTTCCACTGTGCCATTACCTGGGACGGAGAAGAGCCCGGAGCAGCCGTTTGGCCGCTCCCTTTGGCAGAGGGGCCAGGCCCAGTCCTGCTGCCTCACCTCACAGTGGCTGCTGTTCCCCAGGACAGGTGGGTCCCAACACAGGGACACTTCCACCAGCTCACACCTGGGCTCCAGGCCTGGCTCCTCAGCTCTGTGAGGGTTACACAGGCTGACCCCTGTCCAGGGGAGCCTGCCAGCTTCACCCTGCCACTGGGCAGTTGCTTAGCTGGGCTCAGGGACCCTGGAGCAGCAGGATGGTCACACAGCCAGGGGCAGTTTGCTTTCCACACACAGCTGCTCCCGACAGATTTCACCTGCACTGACACCAGGGGACAAACAGGCTCAGTTCTGCGGTCTCTGCTGAAGCTAAACCTGAAGGCCTTGAGCCGTTGCAGTGCTGGGGCTGAGCCAGACTCGACTCAGCCGGGAGATCCTGCTACTGGGCTTCCTGTACGTGCACAGCTCCTTCCCTTGGACAGCCCCCAGCTCCAGCGGGGCCCAGGCTCCAGCCCGCCTGGAGGTACCCGCCCTCCTCCCTCCCGCTGGATGCTGCAACAGGACACCGTGTCATTGGAGAAGAGCATAATCCCTCCGCGGCGTCCCTGCCGAACCCTGAATAAAGCATCTTCCTCCCTCTCCCGTGGGCTGGGGCTGCACTTTTCCCTTTCCCTTTCCCCAGCACATTCTTCCCATTCCAGCTGTGACAAGCTCTCACTTGACTCCCAGCTGACAACACTCCCACTCATGCAAGGCAGGGCCTTCTGGCAGGTTCCCTCTTTGCAGAGACCCAGCCCTCATTCAAGGCTCCCAATAAAACCCTTTATTTCAGCTGCAATTTCCACTTCCTTTAGATTTCAAAGGCACAGTTGCTGTGGAAGCTCAGGGTGCCCAGAGCTCTTCCCAGACCCCTCCGACCAGAGCTGCACAACCTTAACACAGGAAGCAAAGCAGCTGCTTCCACAGATCCCTGTGAGCAGTGACTCAACCCACACAGCTCTCCCTCAGCTCCCTCCCTTCTCCACCTGTAGCAGATTTAGGAGCAGCTGTTTTCCCTGCCCCTGTGTATCCTGGTCTAGGCAATCTTTGTGCCAGGGGTTTGTTTTTCACTCCCACGTCTGGCTGAGGCTGTCCCTGCCCCGGGCTGCCACTGTCACCACACAGAGGAGAGGAATGCTCTGGTACCTGTCACTGCTGCGCCGTAGGACATTCAGACACGTCCTGAGAGCCTTTGATTAGCAGCAGCAATCTAAGGTGTTAAGATCTTTGTGTCAGGCTGCAGCAGCACGTACAACCCACTCAGCTTCTCTCAGCTGGAAATGACTCACAATCCTTAGGAAGGGTGATGTTTAACCTGTAGCCAAAATAAAACTGAACTTAAAAGAAATGCAAGAGTAGCGATGTGAAAGGTACAGTAACATTTAATAGCATCTCGGAAGACAACACTGGTTATAAACTTGCTTTTTGGCAGGAAAACAAAATGCACTTGGTCCAGGATTGCAAAAAAGCCAACTCGAAGAGGAAAGATCGGACAGCTGGAGCATCAGCTGTTCTGGGGCAGCCCTGAGCCATTAATGCTCGCAAGGGAGCCCTGGTCAGGGCGGAGGGCGGCCGGAGCAGCACAGATCCCACTTCCAGCCCCATCCATCCCCATCCATCCCCCAGGCAGCCTTCGCCCCCAGCTCCACTGTGGTGGGCCCTCAATTCTGTGCAGTACTTTTGCATTAAATTAAGACAAACAAAAAACCCCTCTTTACTTAGTTGCCATAATCTCTGCAGTTGAGATGAAGAGGAAGGAAAAAGGGAAAAAAAAAAAAGGAAGTGAGGCAGCAGAATTTACAATTTTAACAGCAACGGGGAGAAGTGGGAAGTACCATGCAGCCCTAAGCCCTTCCCTCCCGAGGCAGAGGAGGGGGCTGAGGGCTGGGCACACCTCGCACGGCCCCAGAGGCTTTGCTGTTTACAGAGGCACTGGAAGCTGCCGTGAGCCAGGCCCAGCTCTGCTCACAGGCCAAGCGCAGCGAGCGTCACACTTTCTTTGGATCCCTCTGAGATGATTTGGGGTTAGGCAGGAGGGAGTCGGAGGCAGCTGCAATGAGGAGTTTTGGTCATGGGTTTTTCCCTGTGCTGGGATACAAGTGCGGTGCCAGGACAGCGCTGACAACCTGGAGGTGAAGGTGGTCGGAGATGAGGGTGCTCAGGAATGCAGGTAGAGTCCAGGATGGGAGGGTCAGCAGGGCTCAGGCCAACTTCAGGAACTCCTGCAGAGTGTTTTGCTCCACTGCTTCCACAAAGAGCTCGTAATCCTGCAGGGAAACGCCACATGGTCGCTCACGAGGCAGGAGGGTCCCTGAGCAGCACTGGCACCAGCTGCTTGTGCCAAGGATGACAGGGCAAAGAGGGCACAGCCCCACTGCCACCCAAAGCCCCCACCCCGGGTCCCCTTTTTCCCAAGCCAAACAGCCGTGGACCCTGGCAGCACCTGATCCCTGCACCTCATAAGGCATCTTGAACGTTTGGGCAAACCCACGGGACAGGACATCAGCCACCACCCAACCCCTGGGTGCCAACCCCGGCAAGGAGCACGAGCCTCACCCCGCAGTACTGGTCTCCGTTGACGATCTGGGGTGGGATGGCTTTGGGGTTGCCTGCCTTCGCCCTCATCTCCTCCCGGAGAGCGTTGTCCTGGGAGATATCCACCAGCTCGTACTTGATGTTCTTCCCATCAAGGATTCGGGTTACTTCGCTCTGTTGGGATTTGATCTGGAACCCGGGTGGGAAAGGCAGGTTATGGGGAGACGGAGAGGAGCCCGAAGGGTGGGCACACCCCCAGCGTGCCAGCCAGGCTCAGCACAGTGCCCACGGTGCGGACCCCGCCTGC
The DNA here is from genome assembly GCA_013397975.1 of Machaerirhynchus nigripectus. Taxonomy (NCBI): domain Eukaryota; kingdom Metazoa; phylum Chordata; class Aves; order Passeriformes; family Dicruridae; genus Machaerirhynchus; species Machaerirhynchus nigripectus. Next base: position 20,241 of record VZRQ01000348.1, read on the forward strand.
GTGGGGGGACACCCAGCACGGAGGGGTGGGTTTGGGGAAAGATGGGGACGGTACAGCGCGAGCAGGGGAGGGGACACCGAGGATGGGGCGGGGGGGCTTCGCTGCTGCACGGAAGAGAGACGCCCACCCCC
>VZRQ01000348.1:20498-39638 GCA_013397975.1 Machaerirhynchus nigripectus
CGGGGCCGGCCCCGGGACACCGCCCCGGCAGCCGCGGGGAGCCGCCGGCGCCGGCACCTCCGCCAACCCGAAGGGCACCGGGCACCAAGCCCCGGCCCCGAGCCCCCGCCCTTGCCGGGCACGGGGGAGGCACCGGCTGCAGCCCCGGAGCGCCTCTCTCCCCCCAGGACGGCCGCGCACGAGTGGGTCAGAGCAGCTTTATTTGATACTCCAAATACTCGATACAAACGAGCGGTCAGACAGAGGCTGGTACAAAGACACTGAGCCCCGCGGGACCGGGCACAACACGGGGGACCGGGGGGACAGGGAGGGGACACTGTCCTGTCCCCCTGGCCTGGGGTGTTCTGCAACAAAGGGCCCAAGATTTCCCCTGCACATGGGATCACCCTCTTGGCCGGAGGGGCTCAGCTGTGCAGGAGGACGAGGAGGGGACATGTCCCCATGGAGGGGAACACAGGATGTGGGGAGCCCAGCTGCTGGAACAGTGCCAGGCAGCAGCCGAGGTGGTTTCAGCCACAATAATCTCATCTCAGAACCACCTCTGCAGGGGCAGAGGGCAAACCTGTCCCCTCACAGCACGTGGGAATGAAATCTTGCGCCCCCAAACCGAAAGGGAGAAGGAGATGGTGCCCAAACCCCCTGAGAACCTGCAGGAGCCAGCAGAGCTCCCGGCAGTCAGGACAAACGGCTTCAGAAATAGGCCTGGAAATGTGTTTTGCTCAGTACACAGCACCAGCAGCCTGGGGACAGACAGGCAGGAACAGAACTCCCGGGGAGAGCAGGACAGACAGACAGACACTGCCGGGCACACACTGCAGTGTGCCCCCCGTGCTGCACAAACCAACCAAGTCCTTGCCACCATCACCCATGGTGGCCAAACACCGAGAACAAAACAGATTTGGTCTTAAATTTTAACACAAAGGAATAACAAAAGCATTTCTGCCAAACCCAGGGCTCACAGCCCCAACGTGAACCAAGAGCAGCCAAACACAAGTGTCTGCAGGATTTTTCCCTGTCATAACTCGGCATCTTGCTCTTAACTCAAGCTGAAAACCAAAGTTCCACCATCGGACTCGGTGCTGTAAAGCTGTCACTGGGCTTAAGGAGGGTTGTGGTACAGTGAAACTGATCCCACAGTGATTTATTTAGAAATTCCATGACTTGCAGAGGAGCAGGGAAGGAGGGACAGGGCTATGACAAAGCCCAAGTGGCCACTGCCTTGCAGGAAGAGCTCCCTGTGCCACCCCCTCCACATTAGGCCCAGTATGGCTTTCTCCCGTAAAGCAGAGGTGTGTGCCCAGGGGCACCAAGGCTCTTGGAGGCTCTGGCAGGGGCCACAGACACTTGGGGCTCCTCCAGGATTGTCTGTGATGGCTCTAAAAGGCTGTGAGAAGGAAGATCAGCTCCTCACCTGCCAGTGGATGCATTAGGCACAGAGCAGAGGGTTTCTCCAGCTCAATAAGGCACTTCAGCATCAATCCACTTCCTCTGCAGTCTGAATCACACCCCACTCCCAGTGCTATTTCAGGGGGACAAAAGGCTTAAGGCTTCTGGGGTAACAGTGCCCAGGGGGAGCATTTCCAGAGTCTTAGTGTTGCTTTATTCCTCAACTCATGCTGACTGCTCAAAGACACTGGCAGCATTTACCTGAGGAGAGCAGGTCCTGCTCCATCAATCCAAGGCAGCAGCACCTCAATGGAAATGCCAGCAGTGTACGTGGCACGCCTGCCTGCCCGTGGCATCCAGATATCCCACAAACACTCCGATAATCCTCTGGTCCCACTGGTCACACGGGACCTGCACAGGGAGGTTTACCAGCAAGACCAGGGCGTACATTTCCTTTTAGCCATGATTTTAGCTGTCCCATTTGCATGTTCAGCATTTGACACGCCTGGAAGGCAAGTCAGAATTCATCTCCCAGCATCAGAGACCACACCAGCTCCAGCAAACACAGCATAAAACACATTCCACAAGATCAAAGCTACTGCAAAGCCTGACACCGAAGCCCTGAATTACCCCAGTTAGCCAGTCAGCAGCTGAACACTTCTGGCAACAAGCCCCCTGATTCCTCACAGATCAGATAAGTCACACATCCTGCACCCGAGCAGTGGGATGGTAAAGTGCTGAATAGGTTTAGGGTTGTAGGAACACAAGACTCCTGAGAGTTTCAAGTCTTCATTTCCTGTCTTACTTTGGGAGTGTTCTTTACTGGGTGATGCAGTTGTCTCCCATGTCCTGAGCATATCTGTCAGATATCGCAGTCCTCAAGTCCTCCACCTCTTTGTGAAGCTGTTTTACCTCCACCAGCTTCTTGGCCAGTCCATCAGGGCTCAGCAAATCATCCTTCTCCTTTACAGGGTATTGCACAGCTGTGGGGTCAGAGAAGGAAGTTTGCTCACATGCAGTTCTCACCAAGGATCACACACATTTGCAAGTCAGCCAGAAAAACCAACTCACATTTGCAAAAGAGGTTCTACTTAACATTCAGTTATTACAACATGCACCTTTGAAGGAAGCCAACCACAGAAAGAGCGTTCAGAAGCCCAGAAAGAGGAGACCTTTCCATGCTCTGTGTGAGTTACTTCATTCTGCCACAGCACAGGAAGGGAAGGGTTTGTCCTGCCATCGCTCTGTACTTACAGTGAATGCCCAGGAGCAGAGAGAGGTTGGGGTCCTTGCCCTGAGCCCTCTGGGTGACAATGCTGTAGACAGACTGTAAATCCTGCAGGCAGCTGGCCAGCTCCCCGTGCAGCTGCTGGGCCAGGCGGGCTGTGTCAGCAGGCAGGGGCTGGGCCGTCAGCTGGGCCTGCCTGAGCCGCTCCTGCAGTGTCAGGTTCTTCTCGATCAGGTCCTGGTTCTGCACGGACAGCTGGACACACGGACACGGCACGTTAGTGGGCACTCGGGGCACCGCTGCCACACCTACTGTGGCTGCTCCGTGATGGGAGCACTGAGGGCAGGGGCTGGTTGGCACCCAGCCCTCCAGGCCGTGGCCAGAGGAGCGAGTGTCACTCCCACACGGGGACTGGATCAAACGGGAAGTGCCCCGTGAAACTGCACTGTCCTTGTGCAATAAAAGCTTCCAGGAGGTTGTGCACCCCAGCACTGACCATCCCTTGCCTCGAGGGCTGCTGCTGTGTTTGGGCTCTGCCCGGCCCTTCAGCCAAGGCTGTGCTTGGACTCCTCCTGTTCTGCTGCCCCCAGCTGGCAAGCCCGGCCTCCTCCATCCCATCCCCATGAAGTTCCCGAGGCAAAACCTGCTTTCTCCTGCTTTCCAGCAGGGCATAGCTCCTTTCACAGCCCTGACAGAACAACTGACCAGCAGGAAGCAGGAGAAATTGTGCTGCTGACTAAATTCAGGGCCTTGCTAGAAGACAATCCATCGTTTGTTCAGTGCTGCTCAGGCACTCCAAACACCCCCTGACCTCTTTCACGGCAGCCCGGAGCTGCTGCAGAGCATTTTCCCTTCTCATCGCCTCCTCCTTCAGAGCTTGGCTTGTCCCCTCTTCCTGGGCCACCTGTTCTTCCAGGTTCTGGAAGAGACCATGGGAATACAGTAAGTCTAACTCATTTCACAGCGTAGTCTCAAATCCTGGGTCCCTCCCTGTCACCTCTCACCTTGACTTGCAAGGATAACTGCTCCATCTTCTTCTGCTTTTTGTCCACAATCTGGAATCAAAAGCAGCAGCATCAGAACTGGCCACACAGATCCAGTAATGCCACCAGGAATTCTTCAGTAGGACAGCATCCCCTCTCCTTCTCTTTCCTGTTCATTTACTGCTCTAATCACAGATGCTCTTAGGAGTGGACTTGGCTAAAAGGCACCATTAGATTTATCAGCTAAAACCAGACCAGACACTGTATTCTTGTGGTTTTCCTCTCCCCTCTTCTGCATTCTGAAACGTCTCCCCAGCATTACTGAAGTGAGTGGTTATCACATCAAGAACAGCTTTTAGAACCCTGCAGTCTGGAATTCCAGGAACTGCTGCTTCACTGCAGTTGTGTCTGTGAAAGTCCCTGTTTTCATCTGAGTGCCTGGTGTGACTCAGGGGGAGGAAAAATGTGTGATTCCCGACTGGGACAGCCCCTTACCTTCCTGAGGCAGTCACACTCCTTCTTCAGAGAGTCATGCTCCATCTTCTGCCTCTCCCCATCCTGGCCAAGGGGTCCTCTCTCTGCATTCTTTGCACCCTGCTGCAACTTGTCCTGCAAGCTGCAATGAGCAGAACACCATGGGAAAAAACAGCTTTATTTATGGTGTCTCCTTTACTTCAAGGAGGAAAACAATAGGAGGAATGCAATTAATTTCGTATCAGATGTCAGCGTTGCCCCGTTTGCATCCCAGCCCACAAACTGCCAGGGCTGTGCATCACCTCTCTCGTGCAGCAGGTCCTGCAGTGCCAAGATGAAGCTCATTCCTGATTCCTACCTGCGCACAGTGGACAGAAGCTCCATCTCCTTGTGTTTTTGGGTTTCCAGCTGCAGCTCTTGCTCCCTGAAAGCAGCCTGGACATCCCCAAGCTCTGTTTCCAGTGCCAGCACTGTTTCCTGCAGGGCAGTAGTCTTCAGTTCAGATTCCTTCAGCTACAACAAAAGGGGAGTAAATGTAACTATAGAAAAGTCACCTGAGCAAGTATGTGAAGAGCCACCATTGCAACTCGGAGGAAGTTTTACCTTCTGACTCTGTTTCTGGTGGTCCTCAAGGGTTGGGAGATCAGCCAGGTATCGTTCCAGGGTCTCGATTCTCTGCTGTCTCTCTCGGTTTTGTTCAGATTCCTTCTGGCATTTTTTTTTAAGGTTATTAATGTGTTTGTCTCTTCCCTTTACCTGCACGGACAGTTATAGATATAGTTTATATAATTTCTTATCTATTCTTCAGTCTTCTGTAAGCCCACTCATTTAGCTTTCTGCACACCACACAACACCAAAATACAAGCTCACTTTAACTCATTTCTGCTCATTTAGCTAAAGACAGGCTTTTTTTGGTTAAAAGAGGAGGTCCTGAAATGCTTCTAACTGCAGGAGGAAAGGCTTTTGCTTATAACCACAGTCCACAAGGAAGAAAGCACCTGCAATTACAGACTGCCACAGAAAAGTTTCACCTCAGCACTACACTGACCAAGAAAACACACCTTCCCATCTCTAGAGCAACAGGATCATACCCTTTCTTCCTGTTTCTTTAACTCCTCTGCATGTTTCTGCACCGCTTCCTTCAGCGACTCCCGGACCAGTTTCACATCCACCTCTGCAGCAGCCAGTTTCCTCTCCAGCTCGATGTTCTCCTTACTGAGGGACTCGGTCTTCTCTTTGAACTGTGCTCGGAGGAAGGTGTTCTCCCGCTGCAGCTCCTGCAGGCAGAGACAGCCCCTGAATTTGGGGAGTTACAAACTGGCCCTCGGCACTCCCAGGGCTGTGTCCTCATCCCCAAACATCCCTGGGCCCATCTGGCACACTCTGAAATAGCACCTGCCAGTGCTGCCAGGTGTTTGCATCACCAGCACAGCTTTAATCCAACCAAAGGACCTCAGGGCTGGAAATCTCAGGGGGCACAGAGGTGATGGCAACTCCACACAAGGGATAATTTGACTCTGCACAGTCCTGCTCGGCAAACACCTCAGCAGGAGTGGCAGGGCAATTGGATTTAACGCTTATTTCTCACTGACACCTGCTGTACCTGCATCCTCAGCATGTAGACATCTCCATAGGATGCTGGGCAGCCCAGCAGGGCACTGTGAACCTGCAGTTCACTCTCCCGGACCTTCTGCTCCAGCTGGGAAATGTGCTGCCTTTGTCTGCAACAGAACAGGCAATTCACTGTTCTCAAACATAGAGAGCAGCAGCACAACACAAATGGTGCCACCACAACACTGCTGCTCCACACAGCGACAAGCAGAGCAGAAACAGAACTCTGCAACTCAGAGCTCACCTGCAGAGAAGTAAAGGTAAACATTTTGACCTTTTTTTACAATTCTTACTAACTTTTCTTCCCTCCCTTCCCTTCAAAACCTTTCCCCCAACAATGATTACAGATAAAACACACAAGCCTTGCATGTTTTGGAGGATCCAGCTTGGCTCCGGAGCTTAGGAGTGAAATGAACAGACAGCAGATGACTCAAAATAAGGAAGAAGAAGTCCAAATGCTGAAGGTACTTTTCATTAGGACTTACTTTTTCAAAAAGTTTGTGGACCACTGGCCTTATCTAAGAGAAATGCTTTTTGCCAGCCCAAAGTCACAAAAACCAAATTTAAAATAAAGATCTCAAAGAGCTCCCAGAAAGTCCTTAAGCAAAAGATGCAGTTATTTTGACATTCCAGATAATCATGACGTGAACAGAAATCTTTATCCCTTATAAAACCCAGAAAACCATAACTAAAATGAATTTGTTGGAGCCCTTCAGGATCATGGTCCTAATTCCAAGGAGAGAAGAGCTCAGGTTGTTCTCTAAGGTCCTTATATTGTTCTTTGCAACAAAACAAGATAAATTAGGCAAAAGAGACTCTGAGAAATGAGCTTTCCTTGGTACTTTCCAAACTTTTCCTTTCCAAATGGAGATGCACTGGAGTCTTTAAACCACACGTGAGTATCAAAGCCTCACCTGTCAATGAGGAGCTCTTTCTCCTTGAGCAGGTTTTCATTCGAGTTCAGGATATTGATCCACTGAGCTGGGTCAGGTGCAGGCAGTGACTGGGAATACATCGAGGAATGGGGGCAGGTGCCTCCATTTTGTAACTGCAAGAGGAGACAAAGCAAGGAGGGAGAGGTCTGTGCCCTACAGGGGTAATTGCAACACTGCTGGAGCTATTTTGCACACTGTGTGCTCATCTGCATGCCAGGGCACGGCTATTTCAGTCTCTGTTGATGTCCAAGAACAAGAAACTTTGCCCAAGCACAACTGGAGATTAACAAATAATTTTAGATCACTGTGCTAGCTCGCTGGAAACAATTTGTCTCCATTAGGGTACAGCTGGTGGGAGGTTGTAAACAAACCCTTTCCACCTAATAAACTGTAGTTAGTTTAATGCAGTTTTTCAAAAAAAAAGTCTTTCTTAACCCTAGATACAGAATAAAGCGACTCTAGACACTGTTTAAAACCTCTTGGCATGCTTTTTCTTCACAGTTTCTATCAGACAGGCTATTTCAGCTCTGGATCTGGCAGATGGTGCAGCACTGTAACACAATCCGGGGCTGCTCTGCACACGCAGTGTGTCAAACGATACCTGTGGCACCACAAGCTGTAAAAACACACCGTTAAGAGACTTTTGGTGTCACTCAGGGAGAAGCATGAGACGTTTTCCCCCTTGCTTCCTAGGTCTGGGACAATGATTCCTGACTACAGAGATGGGAAGGGTTTCAAATTCACACAGTCACACGGGCAGCTGCCTACCAACATCTGCTCCACCTGCAAGCGCACTTTGTCCAGCTGCTGCTTCCAGGCACTGAGCTCGCAGACTCCCTGGTGGGGGTGTAGTGTGCAGCCTTCCTGCATCCACGCTCGGGGTGGGGGAGTTACTACAGGTTTTGAAAAGAAACTGTTGGCCTGGAGTCCCGCTGGCATCAGCCTGCTCCCGCTGGGCCACGTCCCATCCCGGGGCTCGCAGGCTCCGCTGGCCCCCGGTGTCTGTTTGCTCTCGGGCAGCACCTTGTAATGGTCCTGCCCTGCCTCAGAGCTTGGGCTGAACTTCTGGCACCTGTGCAGAGGGTCGGTGCACAGACTGTCCAGAAAGACAGACTGGTTGAGGGTGCGCTCCATGGTAGGGGTGTCAAACTTCCAGGTGTCTTCTGTCCTCGTGTGATCAGCAGCAGGAGGCCAGGAGAGCCCGCAGCCATTTTCCCCCGACGCCCCGTAGAGACGCAGGAGGTCCCTGGGTGGCACCTGAGAGGACTTCCCGGCGTTAAAGTCCCCGTTCCTCGTGAGCCCTGGGCGGTCAGGGGCAGAGCCTGGCGCAGCAGGCTTTGCAGAGCTCTGGGAACAGCCCTGGTCCCCTGCAGAGCACAGCTTGGCGGGCGAGGCACCCAGCGTGGAAGGCATAACGTGGGCTGTTGGAATGGTCACCTGGGTTTTGATGGGATGGAATGAGGAGCCGCTACTGGAATTGCAGAAGTCTAGGGAACAAGAAGAGTGATACTCTAATTACAGTCCTGAAAACGCAATCCTCCAGTGAGCTTTCCAAAATAATTTTAAAACCAGTTCCTTTCCCACTGAACATGTCCTTCTAAGCAGCAGCAGCATGACTCAGGCACACCTGTGTTACCCCTCACTACAAGTTTCAGGAACCTGCTGACCTTTTCCTACCACCACAGGAAGAATCCAAGTTTAATCCATATTTTTAATCCTTGTTTTTAAGCTACTATAGTATAATTTAAAATCAATTTTAGGTTTAGAAATCAAGTCCTTGATACTGAATAAAAAGGCTGAAACTTACTGAGCTGAACACTGAGCCCGTGATCCTGCTGTGCCTGTCCCACAGCTCAGCGACTCTGGAGCGTGAGCAGAGCTAACAGGAGCCTTCCCTGAGCCCATGATGAGCCTCCAGCATCGCCGACCCCGAGGATCCGACCTTCCAGCTCCTCCAGGACAAGAGCAAGAGCCTGTCCTAGAGCTGGAGCAATGGCTCTCACCTATTGCCACAGGAAGTGAGACAGAGCTCCCGTCCTGCCAGCGGGGCACCAAACCTGGCTGCAGGGAACTCGGGGTTATTCTTAGCAACTCTCAGATTTCAATACAGCAACAGCAAGGGCTGAGAAAGGCAAACAGCAAAGTGCCCGTTCCCGCTCCTTGTCCCGGTACGTTCTGTGTTGCAGTAATTCCAGGTTTCTCCCAGGAACACACACTTGATTTCCTCATGGCTTTGGCCAAAGGCCCATCCCCACATGATGCTCCGACAAGTTGCCCTCCCACCTGTTTGCACCCTCTAAGAATTGCTACAACAATGAATAAACACTACAATTTGAATACAACCCAAATCAGACTCTGCAAAGACCAAAATCACACTACAGCACAACTGTCACAGCTGTCACAATAAAGGCACTCAATCCTTTCATCAAAAATGAGCAGTGAGGGCAGAAAATCTCTGAGCCACTGCTTGGCTGTGCCCGGGGACTCCAGAGAACACCATGCACATTCACCGTGGCAAAGAGGAGACAGCACCATTTCCTTTTACAGCCCCTAAATTTATCCCCTGGTGTCAGTGTCAGGAAACCGAGTTCCCTGACCGGCACATCACGTGCAGGTTCTGCAATCAGTTCCTTGAGTGTGCTGGGGGTCCTCACAACATTTCTGACTAATGTACTGAGCTCAGCGTGCCTCAGCAGCAGCCAGGGCTGCAGGTCACCCTCGGCTCTTACAAACAAGGCTGTGACATCACCAGTGCTCAGAAGGGCCATTTCCCAAAGGGAAATCATCTCCCCTGCCCCCACCTGCCAGCTGGGTGTTTTGTTATCCTGAGAGAGGCCTGATGGAACACTTAAACATGTGCTTGTGTAATATTTCTAGCAATACCTCCAACAGCCAGACTTGCTAAAGCCTCCATTTCACTCACACATTATTAAGATCTACAGCTCATTCCAAAGGCTCCCTGAAACACATGGACGTGTGAAGTGTTTTAAGGAACACCACAAACTTCCTCATTGCTGAAAACAGAGTCAGTGAAGATGAAAATGCAGGTGGAAAGGATTGCTGGGACAGGAAATTTCACAGTGTGCGCCTCAGCTGAGGGCCAGGCTGCAGAGCTCTCAGCTCTAACACCGCAGAGCCAAACACTTCTGCACAAAGCTACCTATAAATTATTTCTTTAAAAAAAAAATAAATAAAAATCACACAACAGACTTGCTGACAAATCATTTGTTGGAAAATAAGAACCACCAAGTCACCAAGGTGGCTTTTAGTCAGTTAAAACCACTGCAGTGAGACAATAACCAAGCTCAGAGAAACAGCCCATCCCTTCCTCACTTGGTTACATTCCAGACATCTGGATTTGAAAGTCTCCAGACATTAGGACAGGTGGTGCCCCCCAGGTTTTACATTCTGGCCCAGCGGTGCCCATCACCTTCGGTGCTGTCCGAGCAGGAGGTGCCGATGCCCCCGTCCCCGCTCTCGGCCACGCTCGGACAGCGGCTGACGCGGCTCCGGGACTTCAGCGACAGCATCGGCGTCTTCCACTCGGTCTCCGAGCACTTGCTCTTCTGACACGTGCTGGGGTCTGGAGGGAAAAAACCAGAGATATTTATGCTTTAGCCAACAGACTGAAGAGCCTTTTAATACACCTAATTCAGCCATATGTAATTACCAGTGCTTCCAAAACCCAACCTAATCCTGTGTTCCTGTTAAAATTATCTTCTACAAAAGGACATGGCAGGAAGCACAGTGAAGTCAAATGATATCAACAGGAGACTGAAAAACAATCTTGGTATGGAAGTCAGAATGCAGAAGTTGTAAATTATATTCCCATTGATCAGTTTGGTCGTGTTACACCCAGCTGGTGCTCTGACTAAAAAGAGCAGCAGCAGCACAGCAAAACTGGGCAAGTTAAAGAGGTATTTTTGCATCAACTCCAAAGAACTCTCGCAGATTCATCAGCTATCAACCTAAGGGAGAAATTCCTTATCAAATGACTGCTGAAAAAGCAGGCAAGGGCAGAGAGTAAGACTTTTTTGAACAAAAAGCTTGTGGTAGAGAATCTGAGGGCCGCGTGTCTCCTCAGAGAAACTGAAACAGGATCTGACAGCAGCAGGGCTTTGGAGAAAGGGCTGTCCTTACCCGATGGATTGTTCTGCAGGAGCCTCAGGTCTGGATCTTTCTCAGCAGCAGCCATCTTATTTATCTAGAGAACTGGATAAATGAATAAATATCTTACTTTAAGTGAGTATAATCCACACCCTGTTCCCACTAACCAAGCAAAGGGAACACATCAGAGTAGCACAGCATTTAGTATTTAATTAGCTTCTCCTCACAAAAATACCTGTTTTTTCCCTGCAGCAACAGAGGTAATACTTAAAAAAAAAAAACCAACCCAACTTGTATGTTTTCTTTAATGCCTGAGAAAATAGAATTCCTGTTTGCACCATTCTCCAGGTATTCAGCAGCACCTTTCAGCTGTTATCCCCATGGCAGGTATTTATAGAGCACCTGTCACTACGGTACCTACACACTGAATTTGTGTCTACAGAGACTAAAAATGTCTCTTTAGAAGTCTTAACTCTCAACCAGATCATTTCCGCCCTCTGTAGAGGTCACTGAGCAACTACATGAGGAAAAAAGTCCTTCAAAAATCAGCCTTGCTGTTCCATGAATAGCAATCTTTATCTGTCCAGTTTTGAGTTAATTTATCTATTTCTCCGAGTGCTTCAGACAGTGAATTTCCTGTCTCTGATAATGCAAGTGCAAGTTACATCTACACAGCAGAAATTCAAGGCCTCTACAAACCCATACTCAATCCTCCATCGGCAGCTCTCACATATTTTTGTTAAACTGATTCAAAGAGCTCAGAGAAGACAATAATTCATAGAAAACATTCATATACACAGATTTTACAACGCAGGAGAGGCACTGGGAATACAATAGGATAATGAACCAGAAACAGCATTTCACTCAACAAAGAAATAAAACACTTCTAAATAAACGTAGTGCTTATTATGGTTAATTTAGGTATAGTTAATTTAGGTAGATACGCCTAATTTTAGTAAGTTTCTGAAGGGCTGGAGGTCCCGGGCCCTGAGGGTAGTAGGGTGGAGGGTCAGTCCATGAGGGGCCAGTCCCTGAGGATCTGGAGGCTCCGTCCATCAGGACCTGGTCCAAAAAAGGCGGGGGAGGGGGTGTCGGTCCCTGTGGGCCCGGTCCCTGGAGAGAAGCGGGAGCCGGTTCCTGAGGGGCTGGGGGGGAAGGCCATAAGGAGCTGAGAGAGCAGTCCCTGAAGGGCTGGAGGGTCGGGTCTCCGAGGGGTCGGGGTGCGGTGCCGGTGTGGCAGTGGTGCTGCCGGTGCCCGGTGGAAGTGCCGGTGCGGTGATGGCGGTGCCGGTACCGTGTGGGGTGTGGGATGGGGCTGGGGCTGGGGCTGGGATCACGGTCTGTCCCTCACCTGCCGCCGCCGCGCCTCTCTCGCCACCCCCGCGCGCCGCGACCGTTACCTCCGCCGGCGGGGGGGCGGGGCAGAGACGTAGGGGCGTGGTTTGCTTGCATAGCAGCCAATAGAACGTCTTGGCTCCGCCTACACACATCGCCCATTGGTTCGCCTGAACGCTGTCCCCGCCCCCGCGCCGCCGGGCAGGAAGCGGCGGGTGCTGGCGAGGGAAGACTGACCGCGGGCGGCACCCGTAGGGCGGGCGCTGAGGGAGCTCAGCCTGGAGAAAAAGGGGATCGGGGGGACCTTTCCGCTCTCCGCAACTCCCTGACGGGAGGAACAACAGGACGGAAGGAAACGGNTCAGGAGGAATTTCTTCATGGAAAAGGTGGTCCAAGCACTGGCACAGGCTGCCCAGGGCAGTGGTTGAGTCACCATCCCCGGGAGTGTTCAAAAACATGTGGATGGGGCACTTGGGGACGCGGTTTAGTGGTGAACGCGGCAGTGCTTGGGTTACAGCTGGACTGGATGATCTTGGAGGTCTGTTCCAACCTAAACAATTCCATGATTTGATTATTTCAGTGCCAAGAAAAACCACGGCACAACCAGCCCTTGTCAACATATTTATTTACAGCAGAAGAGCCTGTGGCCGGGCCGGCTGGCAGCACCACAGCGGGGGCATGTTCCCCGGGAAACCCCCCCCTTGCCAACCTGCAGCCAAGGCAAGACGAACTGGGAAAAATTAAGACTGTCACAGAAGCCGCTTCCCCTGCGGGATGGCCCTGCTGGGGGCTGAGCCTTCCGAAATGTCTCCAGGCCCCCCCAGCACAGAGCACCCACTGTGCTCCCATGCTCCGAGTCCTGTCGGCACCGATCCACGCCAGGCCCCGGCGGGATGTCAGGGTTCAGCTGCCTCTTCGTGGGGGCCGTGCTGGTCCCCAGCATGCCCCTGGTCCTGGTCCTGGCCCTGGCGCCCTGCCCAGCCCTCCCGCAGCTCCTGGTACAGCTCGTGGTGCTCCTCCTTCCAGCGCCTGAACCTGTCCGAGGTGAGCGCGGCCTCTCCCAGCAGCTGCTCCAGGGCCTGCAGCTCCGCCAGCTTCGCCTGCCCGGAGCAAGGGCACGTTTTGGGGGGTGGCATCCATGGGCAGGGGACGTTTGTAGGGTTCGGGGGGCTGCGGGGTCCCACCTTGAGCGTGCTCTGCAGGGCCCGCACGGCGTGCACCCTCTCGTTGATGTGGGGGTTCTTGTTGCGCCGCAGGAAGGACTTTCGGCACTGCTCCTGCGTCAGGACGCGCCGCTGCCCGATGAGGGACACCCCGCCCTGCCTCAGGCACTGCATCAGGCTCTCCAGATCCTCCCCAGCGGGGTCTGGGCAAGGACAGGGGGCACTGGAGCAGGAGGGCAGCCCCAAGACCTCACAGGGCTCCCCTGTGCATGACCCTGCCCCAAAGGCATGGGATCATGGAGCGGTTGGTATTGGAAGGAACCTTAAAGATCATCTTGTTCCACCCCCTGTCATGGGCAGGGACACCTTCCACTGTCCCAGGTTGTTCCAAACCCCGTCCAGCCTGCCCTTGGACACTTGCAGGGATGGGGCAGCCACAGCTGCTCTGGGCACCCTGTGCCAGGGCCTCACCACTAACATCGGGAAGACCATCCTTCTTATATCCAATTTAAACCTACTCTTTTTAGTTTAAATCCTTTCCCCATTGCCCTGTCACTCCATGCCCTCATAAAAAATCCCTCTCCATCTTTCCTGTAGGCTCCCTTCATCCCACTCAAACACACCCCAACTCGAGTTACCCCCCAGCACACCCACAGGCAAAAGGGAGGGACACAAGGTGACGAGGGTCAGGTGTTCCCCCCCAGCACCTACCCATGGGGGAGCAGGGCCGGGGGCTGCCCTGGGGGCTGCTGGCTGCGCTGCTGGCTGGGGAGAGCTGCACCTTCTCTGGGGTGTTCTGCAGCCTCTTCCTTGGCTGACAGACGGGGCAGGAGGTGAGACAAGGAACCTCTGTCCCTCTGTCCCCGGGATGTCCCCCAGGGGCACTCACCGAGTCGGATCCGTGCCTGGGGGACTCATCATCGGGGTCCTCAGCTTCTGTCTCACTGTAGCAGTCTGGAGGCCATGGGAGAAGACAGAAATTCCTTCCCAGGGCTGAGAATCATTCTGGCCCCCTCTCAGGGAGCATTTATCATGTTCCCCCAAACCACGGGCCAAGCTCCCTGTGGTCCCACACCGGGGCTGTGGCACCAGGCACTGCTGCCCCATGGGGAGCCCTTGCAGGGTCCCCATCTCCCACCGACCCCGGCTCCCGCCCTGGGATGGCCCCATTACCTTCTTCCTTGTCCGGGACTGCCTGATGGGCCAACGTGTACTTGGTTTTGGCTGTCACCAGGCGACTGACCCACCTGGGGAGGGAAAGGATGGACAGATGGGGGAGGAGGGTCCTGGCCAGCCCGGGGTGGCGGGGCTGGTGCTGACCGTTGTCTCTGTTACTCACATGCTCAGGTCAGCCAAGGTTTCGGCAGCGAAGACAAAGGGCTTGTACGTCTGGTGGCACAGCTGGAACACGCTGAGGACAAGGGGGTGGCTGCCTGTTGCTGCTATGGTGACACAGGGCCAGCCCCGAGCCCCCTCCGGCCTCCCCAGCACTGCAGCCCCCCATCCCAACCCAGCTCCGGTCCTCAGCCTCATCCCAGGTAACACCAGTAACACAGTGCAGGCCTTGCTCAGAGTGTGGGCAGAGTATTGCGAGGTGACAGCCCTGTGGGGATCTCACCAGCCCCATGGAAACCCCACCCAGCCCTGTGGGGATCTCACCAGCCCCATGGAAACCCCACCAGCCTCGCAGGGACCTCACCAGCCCCATAGGGACATGCAGGTGGTTCCCAGCAGGACTGATCATCAAGTGCCTTTGGGACAGCATCCCCCCCTCTTCCACCACCAGCTGGGGGTGAAAGTGAGACACACCCAACTCACTATTTCTTCTTCTGCTCCCTCGTGCTCTCCAGGTTATAGGTGGCCACATTGATGAGTCCTGCAGCCCTCTCATCCTGCAGGGTCAGGGACAGCCATGTTTGCCACCATCCCGGGAAATCCCGGCTGCCCAGGCCGGGGGCAGGGACACCCAGTGCCCCCACTCACATTGGGGTGGTTGTACCAGTAGAGCGTGTGGCCCTTGAGCACAAACCAGCACCGCTTCCACTTCTGGGCCATGAAGCCCACGTGGTCCTTCTTCTTGAGGAGCCACCCATCGCAGTCCACCCGGCCCAGGTCCCGGCACGAGACCCGCCGGCGGCTCAGCCGGGTCGCCACTCCTGCCACCACAGCGTTGGGGGTGTCAGGGGAGGGAAGGGCAGAGCTCGCCCCGGGACAGCCCCCAGCCCTGTTCAGCCCAGCCCGGCAGGGTCCTGCTCACCTTTTGGTCTGCGTCCCGTGCGGGGGCTGCCCTGGGCGGGGAGAAAGAGGCCAGCATTTAGTGACAGTGCAGGGGCTGAGGGCAGGGCAGCATTTGCTGAGCCCCCCCAGCAGCACCACAGCCCTTAGGGAACCCCCATGGGGACCCCCAATTCACACACCCACAGCAGGGGAACCTCTGACACCATCCCAGTGTGTCCCCACCAGCTCTCACCTCCCCAGGGAGCTGGCTGGGCTCTGCTCTCCCAGCCCCCGTGGTGGGGGCTGCCCCGGGGCTCAGCTCGGTGGCACAGGGTCCGGTGGCAGCAGGGGTGCCTGGGGGGGTGCCCAAAGGGGTGGCCAGGGGGGTGCCGCTGTCCCACACCTCCTCCTCTGCAGCACCTGTGAACAGCGAGCGGGGCTGCAGCCTCATATCCTGGGGGGAACTGCTCCATCCCCGGACACCCTCTGCTCCCATCCTACCCCGTCCAGACAGGCCCGGCAGCTCCTCCACAGCTGCCCTGGGCAGCCTCAGATCCCGCTCGTCCTCTTCCTCCTCCTCGTCAGTGACGTGATCCGGGGCAGAGTCTGGTCCCGAGTCCAAGTCGGCTGCAACACTTGGAGGAAAATGGGACTCCTGAGCCCCAAACCTCCTCGAGCGCTGCGAGGGTCCCTGATCAACCTCGGGCTGGGGCACCAGGGCTCTCCCTGCCCCGGGAATGGGGCTGGAGGGGCCGTGGTGGCAGAGCTCCAGCTCAGTTCCACCGGCCTCCCCAGCTCGGCTGCTGCCCACACTGCCGCTGGCTCTCCGCACGCCTTTCCATTCCGGGAGAGGAGAAGGGTCATGTCTAAATATAGTTCCAACCCCACTGAAACATTACCAAGTGAATGAATTACAAACCCCCCCTTTTTTCATTCCTTAAGACTCCTGGCAGCTTCCCAGGCTGGTCACAGGCAGCTGCCGCGCTGCTGGCACCTCTCCCCCTAAAAAAGGGCAGGGGAAGGGCCCTGGGTGCACCCAAACATCTCCTTGCTGGCCAGACTGGGGGTGTTGGGGTGTGGGGATGGGGCTCACCTGGAGGTCAAGGACACGGGGCTGCCCGGACTCTCGCCGCTCCTGGTGCCGGGGGAATCTGCAGCATCCAAAAATGCTCCCGGGGGCTGTGGGTGGAGTGTCAGCACCAGCCCCATCCCACCATGGACCCCAGAGCGTTAGGGATCTCCAGTGTGATGGGAGATGCCCGGCTCTGGGCATCTCTGCCTGGTTCCCAGCTCAGCCCAGTGCGGCACTTGGGCTGGACTGGGAGCACTGGGATCACTCACCTGCTGCCTGGGAGAGGGGGGTGAGCCGGGCAGGTCGAGGGGGATCTTCTTCAGCACCAGAGTCACCGTGTTCTCCTTCTCCAGTAGCTTCCTCACCAGGTTGACGGGTGTCCAACCCACCTGCACATCCTGGGTGAGCTGTGGGCCACTGCCCCGGCCCCACGGATGCTTCATCCCCCAAACCCGCCCCAGCCAACGATCCCACATCCCCCAAATNGCAGTGGCTCCTGTGTCCCCCAGACCTTTCCCAGCCATGGCTCCTGCTTTTTGTTGGTCATAACTCCTGCATCCCCCCAAATCCTCCCCACCTCGGCCCCAGTACCCCCCCAGCCCTGCAGCTCCCTGTCCATGTCTCCCCTGCCAAACCCAGCAGCACCCTCGAGCCCCCATCCCCCTGACTCACCACAACCTGCTCGTTGACCTGCACGATCTCGTCTCCGGGCAGGATGTGGCCCCCGTGGGCAGCCAGGGCCTGGGCAGAGGCAGGGGGAGAGTGGGGTGCCCAGTCCTGGGTTCTCTCCCTCCCTCCCAAGCTAATCCCACTCAGGATCTCTCCCAGACAGGAAAAACCAGGGGGGTTAACCATTGACAGCACCCGCCGGAGCTGCTGGGGGGGTCGGGGTGCAGAGGGGGCTCCCCATGCCCAGGCTATGCTCACTCATGGGATGAGTTGCACGGGCTCAGCCACAGGCAGCGCCCCTTGCTCTGGGTCAGGGGAGGGAAGATGAGGGCCCTAAGAGGTTCACAGGATCCCATGGATGGGGGGCGTTCCCCACGGGGTCACTGAGGGACAGGGGGTAACAGACAGGGAGGGGCAGCCCCCCACTCACCTCCGAGGTGGTCACAGACACGAAGTGCAGGCAGGAGCTGGTGGAAGTGATCTCAAAGCCCTGGGGNCGTGGGCTGGGAGGCAGCGTTGGTGTGTCAGGGGATGTTGGGGGGCGCTGCCACGGGCCAAGGGGCAGGGTCGGGGTGCTGGGGGACATCGGGGGGCTGTCCCGCGGGCCAGGGGGCAGCGCCAGCGCCACGCGGTGCAGCACAGCCCTGCGGTCCAGCAGCGCCGGGGGGCTGCAGCCCACGATGCTCTCGCAGATGCCCACGATGTGCTGGCACTGCAGGTGACAGCAGGGGGTGAGGGGAGCCCTGGCAGCCCCCGGGCCTGCCACCCCCTCCTCACCCAGCACTCACAATCTGCAGGATCCCACGGTTCCTCTCAGCCACGGGAAGGTCCTGGGGGGGACGAGACGTGGGGACGAGCATGAAGGGGTGGCTCCATCCCAGCTGGGGGACCCCCCTGCACCCCATCTCCCCTCACCCCAGCTTTTCCTCCACCTCCAGCAGGCAGAGCTTTGGGGTCAGGAGAGCAGCCAGCCCTGGGCACTCACCGCCTGCAGCGTCTCTGCCAGCTGGGCACAGAGCAGGATGATGTCCTGGCTGGCCGAAAAGTCATTGAGGGTGGAGAAGAGGTACCTGGGGGGAAGACAGAGCTCAGCCCCCAGAGTGGGGGGCACCCAGCCCCCAGGGGTGCCCTCACCTGCCCCAGACCTGTTGAGCCAGGTGAAGAGTTCTTTGGCAGCCCCGACCAGGTCGATGACTGGGGCCAGGAGGGTGAGGGAGGGTGGCTGGGGGGCATCCCCTGCTGACAGCCCCTCCTGCACCAGGCTCTGGATGCCCTGTGCCAGCTCCTGCAGCCTCTCCGTCAGAGTCCGCAGGCTGGTGCTCGCCAGTCCTGTGTCCTGGGGGCAAGCGGGATGCCAGGGGATGGACGGGCAGGGCGGTCTCTGGGGTGCCTCCACATCCCCACCTTCACCCAGCCCACGGTGCCCCCATGTCCTTCCCTCTGTCCAGCTCAGAGTCCTCTTAAAACCCCCCTCCACTGAGTACAGGGCGCCCCTGTGTCCCCACCTCCATCCAGTGCAAGGTGACCCCATCTGCCCCCTTCCACCCAGCCCAGGGTGATCCCACATCCTGCTCCTTCAGCCAAGGGTACCCCCACGTCCCCCTGCTCCACCCTTCCTCCCTGGGATCCCGCAGCCCCCGGGATGCCAGCACTCACCAGGTTACGGAGCTGCTCCACGGCCTCCAGCAGCAGCTCCTGGTGTCCCAAGGGCCACACGCCCAGCGCCTCCAGGACCCCCGCATCCAGCCCCAGCAGGTCGGGCCCCGATAGCCCCCAGGCCTCGAAAGGGTACCCCTGCACCGCCGCGTCCAGCCCTGCCACAGATCAGCCCCCCCTGCCAGTGTCACCGCTGGCCCCTGGCCGGGTGACCCCAGGAGTGACCCCTGGCTGACAGGAGAGTGTTCTCCATGCAACGCGTTCACCTGGCCTCAACCTAAACGGTGGGGACAGCCAGACCCCC